>JAZGTI010001326.1:12607-45759 GCA_036877585.1 Botia kubotai
ACTATACATTGAGTATGTGCAATCCCTGGGATCGAACCCATGACCTTGGCGTTGTTAACACCATGCTCTAACCACTGAGCTACAGGAAAGCTGATGAAAAATCATCAGCTTTCCTGTCAGGCTATCAGGCTATCAAAATTTATTTTCGACACGCCCAGGGGGCTATCTTATAAGTAGGAAAAGTATATTGCAATGCTTTGGCATTCTCTCAAATATTTGCTCGGGTAATTATGTTGTATGTAATTTTCAGGCACCGGGGAGCCACTATCAATATGTGGAGTATTGAAATCGCGTTTGAATGCTCGCTTGCTTTCAACTTTCACTTTCAATTCGCGATTGCGCTGTGAACTGTGTATCAGTGACACTCGTCCTGTCAGTCATTACTCTCCTGACGAGACAAGATTCAATGTGATAGGGATTTTCTCTACACTGCGCATGCGCTCTCTGATTGTGTATGCGCGTGTGTGAAAATAAGATGCACGTGGATTTACGCAGGTATTTCAGTTCTGAGGTGGAGACCGATGCACAGATGGAGAAAGCTGATGGAGATGCTTATGCTCTCAACATCGAGTGGCATTTTCTTATCTTCACTTGATATTTCAGATTCAGAATCTGAACGTTATGATTGATGTTTTGTCTCCTCCTCAATATTCTACATTAAAAATAATGTCTTTTATTTGAGCTACTAAAATTCATTTTGGGCTACCAAATTGTGCCCGCCCGAAGGGTTACCAGGGATTTTGAAATTTTGCGAGCCCTGGTAACACTAGCATAATCTAACTTTCTAAAAAACGTTAACATGCATATTAGAGAACTTTACAACAAATTGCTTTTCCAGTTGCATTATTTACTAGAAGTCCTGAAAGATATTTTTAAGTATGATTTTTCATCAGTATTTCTTTAAATGTGTAGACTCTGGACTATAAGATGGATATTGTTTACTAATTCATTGACATGACATATTCAGACATGAGTGAGGAGTGATGTGCTTCTTATCATTCTTAAACGTAATGCATTTTGATGTAGCGTGTATTCCTGACACACACTAAGTAATTTGATAGGTTTAAGCTTTCTAATGATATATAACTTATCAGTAAATTTCATTATCAATAATTGTCATGTTAAATTATGTACATACCTTCTTCTTGGTCTCAGGTTTCACCTTCTTGGGGCTTTATCTTTATTAATTCTGATCCAGATGATATCTTCTCTTCAAAACCACAGCTATGCCTAGCTATCTACTACATTATGTATCTGATTACCTGCCTCATGTCTGAAAGGGAAATAACAATTAATTGTAATACACTAAGCAATCTAGGGTACTTAAGAGTATAATGTTTCTGACAGTGTGGGGGCTACTGTGGTTTGGGGCCTTGTGTTGTTTTTTTTAATTGGGGAAATCAACACTGGTTGTGATTAATGAATTGAAGTTTGTGTTTCAAAACTTGTCCATGTCCATTGTGGAGTAAATTTTCCATTTGATTCATTGTGGAACTAATTTTCTGTCTGTTATGACATCTTAGTTGCTATGGGACGGTGCAGTCACTAAGTGGCGATGCAGAGCAGAGTGTTGCTGTGGAAGCAGTGGGGCAAGGAGAGTGCAGCATGTACAGTGAGGACACAGTTACTGATGAGGAAGGCCGCTTTAGACTCAGAGGCTTACTGGTCAGACTTTAATAAAGAAAACCCTTTACCTGAAAGACTTCACATACAGATCTATTTTTAAAACGAAGTCAAATTTTTTGTTGTATTCATTACCAGCCTGGGTGTATCTACAACATTCAGCTGAGAGGGGAAGGAAATGATCATATTGAGAGAGCCCTGCCGCCCCACAAAACCATTGAGGTGGGTGCTGGATGTGCTTTTTACCCTATTCCTTACCACGTTTGATTTGACGTTTCTGTAGATTGTTTATTTTTTTTATTTTTAGGTTGGCAACAGTGATATTGAGGGAATAAGCATTATCACATTCAGACAGATCAATCAGTTTGATCTGAGTGGCAATGTCATTACTTCTTCTGAACATCTTCCTACTCTCTGGGTAACTGGATACACATTTGATATGTGGTTTCTCATATTTGATAAAATCTTGTGGTCATTTCCTCACTTATTTTCCTCTCTCTCTCTGAAGGTAAAACTCTACAAGAGTGACAACCTTGACAGTCCCTTCCAGAGTGTGTCGCTTGGCCAGTCACAGTTTTTCCACTTTGCCCCTCTGCCACGTGATGAGGAGGTAGATTTGTTCTCTGTCTGTTTAGTTTATTATTTTTATAGATGATTCCTATTTTTAGGAACTTTTAATTTGCCTCACAAGATCAACTTCAGATGCATCTGCCAGCATCTCCTACTTGTTTTACTCTTTCATTGAATATTTTTTATTTTGGCCCTTGTAGAGCTATGTGTTGATGCTGGACACATCACTGTCTCACTCCCAGTATGACTTCAAGCTTCCACAGGTCTCCTTTATGTCCTCTGGTTACAACAAACACATAACATTGACTTTCAACCCAAAGGTAAGGACATCTGCCTGAGGCTGCATTCAGAAACATTTGATGAAGTTGAAATATCTTTAAGTATCTTTAATTTATTTAATAATTATAAAATATCTTTAATTTAATTAATATTTAAATTGTAGAAATTGTATTAAATTTAATTGTTTAAACGCCAACATTTTTCATAGTTAAGGCATTGCATGTATGCTGCTAAAGAAAGAAAACAAAATGATATGGAATTTTTGTGGAATTATTAGGTTCTGCAATTAGAAACAACTTTTCCTCAAACTATATAAATATAATCTTAGCTGATGGGATGGCAGCTCCGTTTAAGTTGCAGTCAGCTTAGAATGTTCCAATTATTTGTTTGCTCCAAGTCACTTTACACTAATAACAGAAAGAGTATGTTTTTTGTGTGTTTGGTTTTCACAGAGAAAAATACCAGATCAAGATGTTGCCCAGGGATCGTACATTGCCCTTCCTCTCACACTACTGCTGTTACTTGCTGTGTATAATCATGAGCGGGTAGCTTTCCATTTCCTGTCACAATGCATGAAGACCGCTTTGAAAATTTGAATTTGCTATTAATTTACCCAACCTCAGGCCATCCAAGATGTAGGTGACGAGAAAAAAATGTCGCCTGCACCTTGGACTGCCTGAGAGAGTGTAAAATAACAGCAAATTTAAGTTTTTGGGTGAACTGCCCTTTTAATTACAGTGATTACAGTGGCTGCAATGTGTAAGATTTATATAGAGCGATGTTTGTCTTTTCCAGATGATTCCGCTTCTTTTGCACCTGGTAAATCAGATTCTGAATGTTCAAGGACTCGCTCAAACAAGCGGGGATGGACTTGCTGCGGACGAAGCTAAGCGTCAATCAAAGAGGCCAAAGACGAGACGCACATAAGACCCCAGAATGTAGGCCAAGCCAACCGCTGCATTCAGATCTCACAAGCTTCTGGTTTTCAACCAACACACGAGATCATGGCTGCCTGAGTCCTGTGATTGTGGCGGCAAAGTTATATGGACATCCTGAGTGTTATCAAATTACGTCTTGCTGAAACTCAGACTTCATGATTTGAGGTTCTTTTACTGTGGTTTTAGTTTGAATGGTGTCCTGGTCGCACAGATTGGTATCTCTATTCTTTACCATCCCTAGCATATGTGAATGTGGCTCGGAGATGCTTTGTGTGTTTGTGTATTTATGTTTGTAAGAGACTGTTTGGGGAGGGTGGCTGATTTATAAGACTACAAATGTGTGTGGGTAATTTTTTCATTGGTATATGGAGTGTTACAAACCCAGGTAATTGATTATGATTCCAATAGTTTCCTGAATTAGTAGATTATTTATTAACAATTTTGTACAACAGAATGGTTTGCCATTGAAATAATCCCTACTCCCATCTAAAGTTAATAGTTCAGTTTAATCATAATAAAATCACTAGAATTTATAGTTTAATAATTTACAAACGTTTTCCCTTAATTTTAAAATATAGAGATGTTTGATAAACACTGATATGATTTTCACTGAATTCAGGTGATATGGTTTTTCTTTCTCTTCTTAAAATGACACAAGACGTAACCAAATGCTTACATTTTTTAAGAAATTTACCTGCTGCTTATTTGATTGATTGAGTGTTTTTCATTCCACGGTATTAGCAAGAATCATAATTTGACAATGTGTACCGTTAGCAGAAGGAATAATGAAAATAAAGTTTTGGAATTTACCGACTTACTGCCTCCTACACATAATGCTTCGTTTTTGTTCTGTGTTAAAGGTAAGAAACAAGAATTGGTGAAATGTAGTCGTATTGCATCGTAAAGCTACAGGAATTAAATAATGTTTGTTTAAAATTGCTTAAAGCATATAAACAATCTAGTGTTTTATCTGTATCAGAACAAAAGGAATTTATAGACATGCTGTAATTTATTTGCATAGCAGTAATTTACTTTATTAACTTTGCGCATTGTTTCCCTGAAAAAGCAGTCAACGAGCGCAGGCGAGCTTTAAATCTGAGACGGGCGGAATACTGCGCTATAGGTATCAACTACAGCTGTTTGGTATCGACTGTGCATAACCAAAAATGCAGTTGTGAGTCCAGTGGCCGATTATCGACATATAACTCCCTATATTAAGGACTAAAACATAGGACTGACAACCGTATTCTGTTGTGTAAATAAACGTGGCCTTTAATTATTTTGACTGTCATGCTGCACAGAGAATATTTTTAACCCCTATGCACACCTCCCCCTCCTACACTTTGAAAAGCCCTGCTCTACAGCATGTCCTGAAGGTACATGAGAAGTTCGGAAACAGCGCAACCTAGCGATCATAAGATATGACACTACAAAAACATGTTTAGAATAGTTTGTCTGACATTAATTTCTCCATGTCATTATATTCACAGTTTTATGCTGATTTTATTGATATGTCAGTTGACCTTTTCCACCATTTTGATCATCTGTTATTTTAAAACATTGAGTTTTTTGCTACTACAAATTTTGTCTTTTGTCAAATCCAATCAGATGATCTTTGGACCAAGCCCAATGGAAATGATTGAAAAGATTTTTGATATTCTGAACCTGTCTGGTTTTCACATACATTCAATTTCTGCTATTTTTGTTCTTCTGGCTCTGCATTGTGCACCGCATTGCTGCTTGCAGCTATACTTTTCTTTAGGATTATTATTGGGGCCCACGCACTGAAAGTGCGAATTATTTTTCATCTAATTATTTTTTTGTTATTCATATTATTTTTTAATCATTCAGACCATTTTAGGCCCATTAACATGTTCAAATACTATTGAAACTTAGTACACACATCAGAGTCATTGGCCATTAGGCCCGAGCAAAAGCGTATGCATATATCATACATTATTTCGCATGGTTTTCTGAGAAGCACCAGGTGGTGATGGCACCATAATGCTTAGGCCCATCAATGATGCTTGCAGCTATTTTATATTATTTTCAAACATTCAGGGTGTTGTGGGCCCCTTAACGTGCTTAACCTTTGAAATTTGGCACACATATCATTGTGTTGGCCATTATGCCCGGTGGGGCAGGGGGCTCAGCAGTGCCCTCTGGTACAAGGCACAAGAAGATGGTGTATGTATGTATGTATACATATATGAATGCACCTGTACAAAATTTGGTATGTGTATTGGTTTTGTTGACCCAGAACAACTTTCGCCCTGACACCCCTGACACTTCCTGTTAGCTTCGTCTAACAGGAAGTCTGCCATATTGGATTTTTTGAAAAGTGAATTTTGTGAACCTTTAAATACTCCTCCTAGAGATTTCATGCAATTATTACCAAACTATATTATTATTGCCCAAATCCTGAAGATACAAAATTGCAAAGGGATTTTTGATCTAAAATGGTGTTGTCGACGAGGTGATATAATTACAGTACAAATTGAGAAACAGGAGGCCACTAATATCTACAGCATGCATTGAGTGATTTACACAAACCTGGGAAATATGTTTGGTGTGGTGGGCTGCTGACATTGATATGATTAATGTGAATCACTGTCATAGTGTCACCAACTGGCAACAGGAAGTGTGTTAAACTTTAAAGTTAAAACAAACTTTAAATAGTCCATTTACATGATCCCAAATGACTTCAGACTTGGTCATAAGAATGTAAAGACATGGCTGATGTAAAGTTTAAAAAGGTTAGTGATATCTTAAAAATTGTATATCTTAAATATTGTTGACACGGTGAAGTGTCAAACTTTTAAACTATATTCAGATGTATCTAAGGTGTTTAACATGCTTGAAATGGCATGAAAGTTGGCACATACATAAAGGTGGTCGGCGGTTAGGTGTGGGCAAATACTTAGACATGGGTGTGGTCAGGGCTCTGAGAATGTCACCAAACTAGGCAATTACTGTTTGTATATAGGCAAAACATTGAAGTTGCGAAGGGATTTTTGATATCTTGAACAGTGTTGCCATGACGAGGCAGTAAAGTTATGGTAAAAAATGGAAACGGGAAGTGTCTCATATCTTCTGGTGCATTAAGTGATTTAATTTAACTTGAGCTGTTTGGTCCTAGGACAAATGACATTGAAATTGCTATTGTGAATCACAGTCATAGCGCCACCAACTGGTAGGAGGAGGTTTGTCACTTAAAACAGAGTTTAAAAGAGTCCCCTTAAATAAAAAAAATGCTTCAGACTTGTTCAGAAAAAGAAAAGATAATAAAGATGCTAAACTGTTAAAGGATTGTTAAACTGTGTTACCATGGTGAGGCAAACAATTTATGGCAATTAATGTAACAGCAAGTGTCTCATCTTCTCCATGCATTGAGTGATTTACATCAAAGTTGGAAAATATGTTTGATGTTGTGGGCTGATCACAATAATATTGCTATTACAGATATTGCACCACCAAATGGCAACAGGTAGTGTGCCACTTGCATCAGAATTACTTAGACTATAAAATAATCCTTAAATATTATTGGAGTTGGAACCATGTGACATCATTGCATTTTGCATTGGTTTCTGAGAAGTAGCAGGTGTAAATGGTGCGGAAACATTCAGGCCCAGTAGCTGCTTGCAGCTGTTTTTAAACATTGATGTGTTGTAGCAGCCACAAACTGCAATGGAGATAATTTGGTAACCATAGTTCCTTTAAAATACATATTTATTACAAAACTGGAAATGCAGTATTACCCAATACTGTCAGCAAAAAAAACAAAAAACACTGCCAAATATTTTGAAAGCTTCTTACAGTGTTTGTAGGAGATCACATGTTTATTGTGGTTTTAATCTAGCAACTTGTAACAATAACTGTAATAACTTTGGAGGAAAGTACCATGCTAATTTATGGCATGGTAATAACATTTTTAAGGTTTAACCATGAAAACGTCGTTCTTTAGCTTTTAAAAAACCAGAGAGAGAGAGGCAATGTCATTGATTACGTATGAAGCTGCGTCTTTAAACCGGTGGGTCAGTGGTCCTTAATTGACAACTGGATTCAGTCTCTCAGCGCTGTTCCGCTGGGTGGTGTCGACACAAGTCAGGACCTGCAGCCATTTTACGCGCAGATGCGATGTTAAATATTATAATGATGCCTGTGGACCAAATCCATCTGTGATCGGAGCGTCTGCACCGTTGTATCCAGCAGGTTCGTTCGGTTAAAAATGGTCAAAAGAAAGAGCTTAGATGACAGCGACCAGGAAAACTGCCGGGGGGTGCCGTTTCCGATCCAAACCTTCTTATGGAGACAGACCAGGTCAGTGATTTAGTTGTGGCATAACAGGTGTTTTCTGCGAGCGATGGGTATATTCGTCTTATTATAGTTTCCCTTCTGCACGGCTCCGCAGAGCCTCATTCATACGCATCTCTCATAGTGTTTAAATGAATTTCTGTTGTGCCGGTGTCTCGTGCGTCACCTTTTCATGTATATTCAGCTGCTCTTTACGTGTCTAATAATGAAATCTAGAATAACGTGCAAAATATACCATCGAATATTTCACCTTCGTCAAGCACGAGCACTGGTGCTGTCAGTGCTGTATCTAGGGCTCGTCTTAATTAAAATGCAAGGAAATCTCGTTGTTGTACTGATTGTCCTTGCTGACCCGGTTATCGTTTTATTACAGGCAACTAAATGAAATATGTATTTATTTCAGCGCGTTTTTGCGGCCGAAGTTAGGGAAGCAGTATGAAGCCTCCTGTGTGGTGAGTAAAAAATATACTGTGAACTCAGCTTTCACCTGTGAATAATCTCTCCTCTTTAACAGAAAGGTATAAATCAGTTTAACGCACATATTACACGGTTCATGTTGACTTGTAAGTGACTTGGCTCACAAAATATACACTATCAAGATGACATGAAAAACAAATAAGAGAAAAAACGGAGATGGGAGCCATATTCTCCCTAATGCTACATGATTGACAGTCAATCAATTACAATCGGTTCCCCCTTGCATGTATGCAAATAAAGCAGGTAAAAGAGTAAGTATTCAATGTAATCATGAGGATTATGACACACATCTTTCCTGTCCGTAGTCGTTTGAGAGGGTGCTGGTGGAAAATAAACTGCATGGGCTCTCTCCAGCTCTCACTGAGGCCATCCAGAGCATCTCTCGCTGGGAGCTGGTCCAGGCTGCTCTGCCTCATGTTTTTCACTGCACTGCTGTCCTTCTTTCCAACCGCAACAAGTTGGGTAGGGATGGTTATTAAACTACAATAGCTTCATTATTTCCTCTGTGAATTGTGTTATGTGTTAAATCATTTATTTTTTGCGTGAGTGATGGTCATTACAGAGATGGAGCGTTCTGGTTCTCTAGGGTATTTATGTCTTAACTGTAAATGCTAGTTTTGTTTTATGCTTAGGATTAATAGTTTCTTCTTATTTAAGCTTTGCATAGTGTATCCAGGTATAAACCATTGTGTGAATGTTAATGCTGGTAAATGTTTTAATAATAAAGTTTCTTTAAGCAATTTGGACTAGCTTTATGCCATGTCCGATCTGTTACTTCTGAATCTTTCATACATTTTGTTGGTTATCTTTCCATGATACTAGGAAACAAGACTTGTCTCTTTCCACCAGGGCACCAGGATAAACTTGGTGTAGCCGAAACAAAACTACTTCACACTCTACATTGGATGCTGCTGGGAGCAGCCCAGGAGTGCCATCAGGAGCCTGGCCTGGGACATGGCTGGTCTGGTGGCAGCAGTGGTAGCAGTAGTGCCTGCCTTCAGTCCATTGGGAACCAGGGTCTTACAGACCGCAATGACAGCACCACCGAAGAGAACGAGTATGCCCGTGCCAAACTGTACCACAAGAACATGGCCACTGTGGAGCTCTTTGTGTTTCTGTTTGCTCCACTCATTAACCGGATCAAGGTCGCTACCTTTAATTTTGATATTGTACTTTATTGTGGAATATCATCTGGTTGCAATAATTTGTCATTTGGCAGGAGTCTGACCTAACCTTTCGACTGGCCAGTGGACTTGTTATTTGGCAGCCAATGTGGGAGCACCGTCAACCCGATGTTCCTGCCTTTTCTGCCCTTATCAAACCAATGCGGAACATTGTTACAGGTTAGAGTCTTGTAAATTCATCTGGTTCTAAAGGACTTCTATAACCTCTGTGGTCTACAACTGTAGGTTTGTTTTAGCACTTTCCCACACCCATGCCGGTTTGGTACAGTTACCATTTCTTTGTCCACTGTGGTGCTACAAAATAAATATTAGAATGTAAACATAAAATGTCACTTGTCACCTTAGTGACACAAAAATTGACAATGACAGATTTTTTTACCTTACTTAAATATTTGTCAATTTTGACAACTGAGTTACCTTGACAACTCACTACAATGTCACTACAAGTGTTCCAACAGCACACTTGCTGTTTAGTAACTATGGTGAGTTTAGTTAGGATCCCATTTAAAACATTAAAAATTGTCAAAGGTAAGATTCAAGATATAAGTAATACAGCCTCAAAAATACAATGTCATTTTTGGTCAAATTGTTTTTGTGTCTGTAAATTGCTTGTGTTTCACACATACTGTTTATTTGTTTTATTTTTCACAGCAAAGAGAAATTCTCCAGTGAATAACAAATGTAGTCTTCAAGATATCAGCAACCCCTGCCCAGCAGCAGTGAGTATTTAGGCTTGTATTTGCAGCTGCACATTCCCTTGTGGCTCATTTTAGTCCGGGGGTATATTAATTTCCCCTTGTAGCACATTAACATCATTGTGCTGCCTGAGTCATGTGACTTCCTCTGGCTTTCAGGTGGTATGTGAATCAGCCCTGCCTGATTCCACCTCCCCCTCAGTGACAGGACAGAGCTGTCGCCATGGCAACTCTGTGGATAAGGGAGGATCCTCGCAGCAGGCCTTTGAAAAAGGATTTTCAAAGCAGAGGAAGTGAGTGTGTATACATACAGGTGACACACTGTAGAATTACATCAAGCTATGTTGGAATAAATATTAGCTTTTTTAGTATCTAAAGGCAGAATCACATATTATATAATCATCTCAGACAGAATTTATTACAGATATTAAAGTAAACTACATGTAAGCTAGGTAAACAGTCTCCAGTTTCTACCAGTGTCTGGCTCAGGGCTCCGCATCCATCTGTCACAGTGGTAGTCTGTGTGTGTTCTTAATGCAGTTGCCAAGCAACAATTCTCAGCCACCTTAGTCTGAACTTTCATTCTTTCTTATCATTTTATACAAGAATCTCTCTGTCTCTCTTTTCACTTAAAGCTTCTCAGTTCCTAGTGGTATCTCTGTATCACAGCGAGCGAGATATGCCACTTACTTTGACGTTGCAGTGCTGCGTTGCTTGATGCAGCCTCACTGGACAGAAGAAGGTGTGCACTGGGCCCTCATATTCTACCTTCAGCGGTTGCGTCAAATGCTGCAGGAGAAACCTGAACAACCCCCCGAGCCCCTTATACCCCCCCTTCCACGACCCCGCAGTAGCTCCATGGTGGCTATTACCCCCTCTTTGGTGAATACTCACAAAACACAGGTAATCCAGCACAGTAACTTCAAGTAATGCTGTAATGTTTTTGGTAGTAGAGAAATCTGAGCAATCTCACACTGTGTCCGAACCAGATGTTAAACAACAAGATTCCAGCGACAAGCGATTTGTCTGTCCAAGCTTAACAAAAAAATGGCCCGTGACACAATCAATCAAAATCAAAATATTGTGTGCCCTCTCGCAATGCACCGAACAATGAAGGACAGTAAAACCAAGAACACAAACATTTTTATGATTTACTTTGTTTAACGTAAAGAATATATTTTATAATATTATCAAGATTAATAATACATCAGTGTCATTGTCCATGATAGATGTTTTGAATGTTTTTGTGCAAACAGGGCTACCCGGTGAAATGCTCCAGAGATGTGGTGTTACTCATATTTGTTTTTATTTTTTATTTTTTTTAAATAAAATTGAAATATTAAAGGTGCAGTAAGCAATTTCTGTAAAACCCTTTTGAAAATTAAAATCATCACCCAAACAAAAATTTCTGAGTATTTGCTAGATGTCTGTTTTGTGTGTGTGTTGAAAAAAAATGTGTTTGCACACAGTCCTGGTTGTGTAAACAGGAGAAAAAACAAAATGGATTGCACCGATCTCGTAGCCAATCAGCTATAGGGGGTTGGTGTATATGTCAGCTGTTAGTCGTTGCCTGTGTTGCATAGTGTTTTTGTTATTTTGAGGGTGGCACATGAAGAGGGGTATATTTGTTTGGATGTTGATTTTTAAGCATCAACAGTGTTTCACTGAAATCATACTGCATCTTTAAAAGAATAGTTCACAGAAAATTAAGATATTTTGAAGAATGTTTATATCGAAACAGTTCTGAGGCACCATTGACAAACATTTTTCAAAATATCTTTTGCTTTTAACAGATAAACACCTGTTGGAATTTATACAGGTTTGGAACAACTTGAGGGTGAATAAATGATGACAGAAGTTTCATTTTTTGTTGAACTATCTGTTTTAAAGGTGAACTATGGGACTTTGGACTCAATCTGTGATTAAAATATTCCAAGATACTTGTGGAGTTCTGTTGTGGCACTTCTCTTACATTGTTTAATTTCCTCTTATTTTTCCAAGGATATGACTCTGAAATGTAATGAGGAAGGCAGGTCTTTGAGTTCAGAGACTTTCTCCAAAGTGTCAGTTACCAACCTCAGGAGACAAGCGGTCCCTGACCTCTCAAATGAGATGGGCATGAACATTTTCAAAAAGGTTTGAATAAAAGATTTATGACTAGAAGACAGTAAAAAATGTTTTACAAATGTTTTAGATTTTTTAATAACCCCAGTGAACATTAGTTACAATTTGAATCATAACTTTCCCTGTGTATTGTGGTGATTTCTGAGTGATCTTTGAAAACTATAAAAATATAGGATGGGACGGGAAGGATTAATTAATTGCTCACAATAAAGCAAGGAACATGAATTAAAAAAGTAAATACAGGGTTTATTTCTTGTTGACTCTAACACGTCATCTGAATTTATATTTTTTCCTTGAAACATTACTTTAGTTTTTTAGTAGTTTTTTTCTATTATTCTGTTAATTAGTATTTTAGTTTCATTTTGCTATTGACCTTTTGGCCCTGTTATGTTGTTTTGTCTAGTTTAAAAACCGTAGAGAAGATCGGGAGAGAAAAGGCTCCATCCCGTTACACCATACTGGAAAGAAACGCCAGAGGCGAATGGGCGTACCCTTCCTTATGCATGAGGACCACCTGGACGTCTCACCCACACGTAGCACTTTCTCCTTTGGAAGCTTCTCTGGACTGGGAGATGACCGCCGCACACTGGACCGTGGGGGCTGGCCTTCCACCATCATGGGTACGCCTCAGGATCTAATCTAGCACTGTGAACTTTTAATCTAATACTAATCTAGCTATTGTATACTTTCATCACCTGTGTTGTAAATATAAGATGGTATTTTTGGTAAAGTACATTTAATATCACTACACAGATCATATGTTTAAATTTGCTTTGTCAATGACACTTTTTTCAAACATCCCTTCAAAATGCAATTTTGACTACAACACATATTTTGTTATAAACATGTTCAGTTCCTTAAAATGTATTGTGCTGTTATTTGTGGGCCCTAAGGAAATACATGCCTGGTTGGTGTTACTGTCTGAATATTGCAAAGTTTACCTGTCATGTGACCAAAAATGGATTGTTTTGTCATATAACAAAAAATGAAGGTGAAGGGGACACGTTTAGACCTTTGTGTCAAGGTTGCATTTAAACAATACCTTGCCTTTATTATTTTTATAATGTCATAGTTTGTTTTACTTGACAAATATGTTTGATACCTTTTTTGACAAAGTTGCTTTTACTCCAGTGTGTTCAAGATGCAGGGAAAGTGTTGTAGTACATGATGTTTTGTTCAAAAACATGAAACCAACAATAATACTAATTTTAGTTTCTAAGAACTTGGCGCATGTGCTTCAGTCTTCATTTTTAGATATTGTTTTTATTTTTATAATCTAATGTCCTTAGAGATTGTCATTGAACCATATAACTATCATTTAAACCGTATATGTTTTATTATATTTTTGCCTTGCAGGGAAGCTAACACGCCGTGGAAGCTCAGATACTGCAGGAGATGTGGACAGTCTCGGAGCGAAACATTTTCACTCACACCACAACCTGCCTGAACACTCCAACAGCCATAGTGAAAATACTATTAAAGAGGGCGGTAAGCAAATCGAGTGAACTCTCACTCCCATCAATTCTAAACCAGTTCAACTGATTGATAACATACAATGCTAAAAATCGTAAGCGTGTTTTAGTGATGTGGACTGATAAACTTCTTTCTTTCCATCCACATATCTCCCACCCTCAGTCCGTTCCCAGATCTCCACCATCACCATGGCTACATTTAACACAACTGTGGCTTCCTTCAATGTAGGCTACACTGATTTCTTCACGGAGCACATTAAGAAACTGTGTAATCCCATTCCCATCCCTGACATCCCGTGTGAACCGCTGGCCTGCTCCAACCTTCCACGAAGTCTGACAGACTCCTGCATCAACTACTCATCCCTGGAGGAACGAGACACCATTGATGGCACTAACAACTTTATTCTAAAGAATGGCATGCTGGACCTCACGGTAAGGGGTGGAGCCTGGAGTAGACATACTATTGGCTATTTTCACAGTGTGACAGACTTCCATGTAAATTCTGTTATAATTGAGTAACATCTTTGAATGTATAATGAGAAACAACACTTATGGGTTATGCAGTGCTTGTCTTCCCTGCAGTGCTTCCAGTAACAGCCCCTTTGCAAAGCCTGAATAACTGACAAGTTCACAAAATAATCTTTGCTGAAATGTGACATTAGGTCAAGCTGTTGGCTCAGAATGACGTGGTCAGGGACTGAGAAACAGCACAATGTTTGGCAATCCATCATATCTTATTTCAACCGTTATTAAAATAGAAACTGGAATAACATTATGTTCTGGTGAGAATATAGTATCTATCCTACTTTCTCCTGATTGCTTTATCATGATTGGTTTGTAGGCACTGAAAAGACATCATTTATAGGTGATTTATGTGAGGACCTTTTAGGGGGTTGTACATAAAATTGCTAAAAAATTAAGTTAACAAAATATTTACTCAAAATGTCACAAAAAATGTCAACTTCATAGATTTTATTTAGATTTTTTTCGTAGATTTTATTCATACATATCTGTCATGCAGACATCCGACTTACGTCTAAACACATATCCAAATCACCTTGGCTATAACATCACTGTTCCACGACAGAGTTAAACAACATTATTTTGCACCTGTAGCAAGCATGAGTGAACTTCCTCTCTAAAGAGCAACTACATTATGTCTGGTTAATATGCATTTCCATGCTTGTGCCTTTCTCTCTGACTGCACAGCCTCTGCATCCCCCACTCCCCAATTCCAACTGGAGCTTATTTTTAAAGGCCAATTTTTCACTGGCATTTTCTGATTTGAAATAGAGTGTTTGGTGTCCCAAGGTCGAAGCCCTAATGTCACTACATAGACACAACATTAAGTGAGTGACAGAAAGGGAACTTTTAGTTGTTGCTTGTTGGTCATCTAGATGCTGCTATATTTTTTTTGTTAATTTGAGCACAAAGTTTGTGTTTACACAATTTACACAATTTACACAAAATTGTGTCAAACACAATTGTTGTTCTAAAATAGATCTGTCATGGGGTTGAGATTCTGGGTAGTAATGCTTTTTGTAACAACTGTCCATTTATTTGTTTTTTAAAGGCTATCCTACGGGCCCTGTATTCTGTCCTCACTCACGACATCAGTTCACGGATTTGTGATGTGGCTCTTAACCTCATCGAATGCCTTCTGCAGCTGGGTGTGGTGCCCAGCGTGGTTAAGAAAAGCTCCAAACCTGAGGATAAGGAGGAAGAGCATCCAAAAGAGGGAGCCAGTCAGAGTATGGGTGGAGCTCAAGGGGAGGCAGTCGGAGGCACAGGAACAGCACCTAGTGGAGGTGGCGGAGGTGATGGAGGCGGGGGAGGGGGTGAGAGTCATGGAGAAAGTAGAGATGATATAAAGAACAGCAAGGACGACAAGGTAAGCTAATGATTATGACTGAGAAAATCATTTCCGCATTAGATAAAAGTGTGTGATTTTGGTGGCACTAGTGACACCAAATGAAAATGCAAGCTGTTTAACCTGACTAGGCTAGACATAACCACTTGAATGAGTAAATCATGGGTTCTGTTTGTCCAGCCAGTGGCAGATGGGGATTGTAAGGCAGTTTGATGCTGCCTGTGACAAAGAAATTACACACTTCACCTTAAAAGTTTCTATTGAAAGCTGCAATCTGTAACTTTTGCCTCTCTATCACCATCTCTGTTTGAAAATTTGTCTGTCTATAGCACTTATTCATTGTTGCCTCGTATTGTGATTGAAGTTGCTTCATTGTCCTCATTTGTAAGTCGCTTTGGATAAAAGCGTCAGCTAAATGACTAAATGTAAATGTAAAATAAAATTGAACGTTTAAATTTGAAGCAGCTGCTATAAGAACAAGCTACAAACACTTTACCATTCTCAGCACACACTCAATATGGTAGCCGGGTCTTCTTTCTGTTTACTGATGTGACTTACCGTTAAGAGAGAGACTGTGTTAATTGCTGGTCTGTTATGTACTGCTCAAGTACATAAAAAAAGTTACAGCTTGCAGCTTTAAGGTTATTTAAAGGGTATATATTCTTATTCTGCATGCTAAATTTGCAATTCTTGATTTATCTACAGGAGGGAGACACTTTTCTCAGCACTCACAGACTGGCTCTCACTATGCTCATTAAGATAGTAAAATCGCTTGGTTGTGCGTACGGCTGTGGTGAAGGGCACCGTGGGCTCTCTGGAGACCGTCTGCGTATGCAGGTCAATATAACAGTACAGTTAAAGCATCATTGGCAATGGAGATTAAGCACTGAGCACTGATCCTGTCACAATGATGCTGATTTGCTGTCGTATATATAAAAAAAATCTGCTGTCACCATATATATTATTACAATTGCTGTCACCATCATTGGAAGATGACCAGATTCTCTGTCCCATTTTTAGGCTCAGAACTGTTTGACTGCTCTGTACAAACTGGATAAAGTGCAGTTCCGGCAAACCATGAAAGAATATGTTAACAAGGACTCGCTCAACAACATTGTGGATTTCCTTCACGCTCTCCTCGGCTTCTGCATGGAGCCAATCACTGACAGTAAGAGGGCTGCACTTATCAAGTGCACGTCTTCAACATGCCCAGACACATTAAACAACTTGATCCCTTTTCTCAAATCTCCAGAGATACACCACAAACCCTATTTTCTTGCTTGAGAAATAGTGATATATTTGTCCTTTACTACAATAGATACACTTTGTAATTAATTATTTATAAGAATAGAATAAAATGAAATTATTTAATTTTAACATTTTGAAGTACAAATACTACAAAGAACTGAATTTCATTGTAGGATTTGTAATTCACTAAAATGAGATTAATTAATTAAAGTTCTGAATGCTTATTTACTTCTTTTCTCATTTTCATATCTTGTCTTTACATTTTTACCTGTCATTTCTGTACTCGCTTCCTGGCCTCTTCTGTCTGCCTGTAGTATTTCTTTCTGTCAGACTCCATTGTTTGTATCCCAAACCTCTTACTTCATCACTCATCATTTCAGCAGACTTGCCAAATATCATATTGACAGTGTCAATCCTTATTGTCTGTATTTTAAATTTTATGGAATCAAACTAAACAGCAAGATAAGATGACTTAAGGATTTTTAAAGATTGGTTTCTGGCAAGTTAGTGAACATGAGTGAATGGTATGAAAATTATATCCCTAAGTTTTGTATGAATTTTTTTTGCATTTGTGAGTGTGGATGTGTTTTGGAGTGTGTTGGTGTTTCCTGACTTAGAAGTACATGTCTGTGCTGGCCTGACACCAATGTTGCACACCATGTTTTCTTTTGCAGAATACGGCAGTGCAGGTGAAAGGTCCAGGAGGGCGAATAAAAGAAACATCGGTAGATACACAATATCTAAATTTACTGCCCAAACTAGGCATTACACCCATTCCTGCACCCCCACAGTGTCCGGGGTGATGTTTTCACCCATAGTAAAACTTAACAGTGCTCAGACTAAAAAAATCCCAAACCAGGCTTTATAGATGCAGCTAACAAAATTCCACATTACTGTGAAATAAGAGCATGACCTGATTGGTAGGTCTATACGTTTCTCACAGGCCACTGCCACTTGCATGTATGCAAACCTTCAACACTCATAATCCCTTTTTAGGTTTTCCTATCATATGTGCTCTTGATTTCCCTCCTTTCATCTTGTAAACATCAAAGCTTCCTTTTTCATTTATTGTTGGCCACTTATGGCTTTGCCTCAGTGATTTTGCCCAGCCGCAGCATTTGGATCACAATGTTCTATCTGAGACAACTTGTTTGTGTGTGCAGACAAGGCTGGATTTGGGAACAACTTCACCACGGGAGGGGATAAGTCTCTGGCCCAAAATATGGAGACAGTAGTGGTGGGCTGTATGTTCAAGTCTCTCATCACCAGATGTGCCTCCACTACACATGAGCTTCACAGCTCTGAGAACCTGGTAAGAGGACTCACCTTGCAAGACGCTTCAGACTGGATTCACATTTGTGCATAGTAATCCTGATTATGCATCAGATGTTTGTGTGTGTAAGTGGTGCAAAGAGAACTGAAAATCATTACTTGAGTAAAGTTATTGCTATACATAAATCATTCATTTGATAATAACAGAGAAATATTACCACTAAAGTAAGAATAAGTAGGAGGCTTGAAAAAGTACTTAAGCAATTACTTTACAAATTGCTAATTAGAATTAAACTAAGTCTAAACTTTAGTACTTTAAACTAAATATTCTTCAACTTATTTAAATTCTGGAATGTACAATCTTTTAAAAAAAACTACCATATAGTATTCCTGACATTGTTAATAGGCACTTTTTAACAAGGTTAACACTGGGTTTGTGAATCAGTAGCCCATTACACACATTGCTTATTGTTGTGGTTGTCTTATTGTGTCAAAAAGACCAGAAACTTGCACAAAACCAGGCTTGTGTAACTAGGAGTGTCTATGTTTCTGCATTTTTGTATTTTTGAGTATTTTTATATGAGTATTATGAGTTATTTATTATATTATATAATATTATATATTATGAGTATTTTTCCAACCTAAATCACTTTATAATCTTTGATATATAACAGTTTAGGCCAAAATGTATAATGTCCCATAATTTCAAATTATTTAACAACTTATAATAAACTCAAGTAAAATTACTCTGATTTTAAACATACTCTGACTATTTGTACCCAAAAAGGTATATTTCAGGACAAATGTACTCAAGTACTGTAACAGATGTACTTTCCATCTCCATTTAGTATATGTAACAATTTCTCTGTAAATTAAGAGTAGTACATAGCTGATCAGTAACTATTCAAACATGCTGTTAGGTAAAACGTCTCGGAACGAGACACTATGTCAGCTGGATGCTATCTGTAGAAGTGTAAAACCAGGCCTATTTATAGGCAAGTTCAAGGTCATGTAACGTGTGTTAGATTTTCTCATATTTGGCTGAACAGTTGTTGGGTGGCTCGCCAATGTTTTAGATTTCTCTAATACATAAAATAAGTAAGCTTGACCAAAGTTCAGGGGAAAAGAGTTTATTGATGGAAGTTGTGTAGCATAGCCGTCTTCTAGATCTTAACCCTGGGTACTGTCTGTGTGACCAGACTTTATACCTGGGAACAAAAGACCCACAATCATACAATACAATGCAATTGGGACCTCCTACTGGAGGCTTTACAATAGGCAGACCATTTGGTTCACAATGTAATTGGGACCTTCCACTGGAGCCATTTGGTTCACACCTTTACAGACCAACTGCAGGAAGCATGATCCATCTTGGGTGGGGATCATTTGATTGTATAGTCATTTGGTTCACAATGCAATGGTTCACACCTTTACTGACCAAATGTTGAATTCTGGGGCACAGTTACAATGCAACACATCAGATGTTGATTTCGTCTAGGGGACCGTAATCCTTCACGTGCCACAAGGTCATTGCGTGCCACAAAGCTTTTAAAAAGCGCCTGCAAAATACATCATCAGCTTAGGTCTGAAGAAAGGTTGTGCAGGCGAGACCGAGATGTAGGTGAACGCAGCGTCTCTTTTCCCATCTCAGGGAACAGGGTTACAGGGTTACAGGGAACCCAGGAGGACCCAGAAATTTAGTTCAAGTCCAAACTATAAAATCTAATAAATGTGTGCGGAGAGGACCAGCCTGCCGCAGAACAAACACTTAGGGATGCTAGATGATGCTACACCCCTGGTAGAATGGGCTCTAATGCCCAAAGGTGACACAAGGTCACAGGCCTTATAGGCCAGGGTAATAGCATCTGTGATCCAGTGAGATAGGTGCTGCTTTGTGACTGCCCTACCTTGGTTGCAGCCACCAAAAGAGACTTAGAGCTGAGACACCAAAGGGTGTCTCCCAATAGAGGCTCCATCGACAGGTTCGTGGCAAGTAGACACAGTGGCCACATATACCTTTAGGGTGATGGGAGCCAACCCTGCAGAGAGGCTCTTTTGAAAGAACTCCAGCACTGAACCAACAGTCGCCCACACCATGACACAAAAAGCTGCCACTTCAGGGCATACAGTCTCCTAGTAGATGGGGCTCTGGAGCTCAGGATGGTCTCAACAACCTCATTTTAGAGACCAGCATTTGAGACCTGCTCCCCTGGGGCCAGACCCACAGTTTTCAGATCTCTGGCCAGGGGTAAAAGATCAAGCCCCGAGCCTGGTATAGGAGGTCCCTCAGGACTGGAAGCTCCCAAGGAGTCCCGTCCAGGAGAGACACTATGTCTGAGAACCAGACCCGGATTGGCCAGAACGGTGCTACTACAAGCAGCCAAACTCGGTCATGGCGGACCCTGGCTAGGACTCCTGGGACCAAGGCTTTAGGGGGAAATGCATACAGATGTAACCTCTGCCATGTCTGTACCCCAAGGGAGCTGGATGAGTGAGGTTAAACCAGAGGGGACAGTGTGTTGACTCCTCGGGGGTGAACAAATCCACTTCCGCTCTGCCGTACCTCTGCCAAATTGACTCCATCACTTGTGGATGGAGCCTCGTTTTCCTGGGCTTCAGCCCCTGCCTCGACAGGATGTCTGCTCATAGATTTGCATGCCATGGGATATACTTTGATCTGATGGAGAGCAGCCTGGTCTCTGCCCAAAGAGGGATTTGCTGTGCCAGCCTAAAGAGGGGGCGCAAACGCAGTCCTCTTTGGTGATTCAGGTATGAGACTGCTGTGGTGTTGATTTTGCGATGAATCCCGTTCAATTTGAATTCAATTCAATTTCAATGAATAATAATAAAACACAGAACAAATATCAGACATGTTAATGGTAATATTGCAAATAATATGTGTGAGATGTATAAGACTAATTAGGTATAGTATAGGAATTAGATATATATTAGGTTTATAGTATATTTATGAATAAAGGGTTGACTGAACCAATAAAATCACAAAATTATTAAGCAAGATATGCATTCTAGCTTACATAGAGATGGCATATAAAAGATAACATCTTATGGGACAGGGGTATAAGGGATTTGCGATAGTACCATTAACTACACACAACATGCAAAAGTAGAATACATACATACATAAAATATATACAATAAAAATATTAAAAGGTTACAATTTACAAAACTCTATGCTAAGTTAGACATCAGCAGTCTCCCAGCAAGCAAGCCAACAGGGCAACAGTGGCAAGGAACCAAAACTCCAATGATGTATAGATGGAGAAAAACCTTGGGAGAAGCCAGGCTCAACCGGAAGGGCCAGTTCTCCTCTGGCACGGTAAAGCTGCAATTGTAACTGTCTTGGATACAAACAGAGTTGATTATAATGATTTATAGTTATTTATTGATGAACAACTGATGGTTCCAATTATATTTGATAATATGTCGGGCACCTAGAAATCGTGCCAACAGAAACGATGAGGCATAATGTTACTAATTGCAGCTACAACATCACACTGCTGTGACTAAGCAGGGAACAAAATATAGAAACTAACTAAGCTAAAAGTAGGCATGTATATAACGGTAGGTTTACTAAGGAAGTCTGTCAAATCTTGATGATCTGTCTTAGGGGTCGTTCCATCCAGTCCCCCACCATCTGGTCTCAGAATTTGGATCCAGCTGACTACAGGACCTTGGGGAATGAAAGACAGACAGATTTAGTGTGGAGCCAGTACATCTGTTCTTGTGGGAAGTGTCCCCGGTTCCAGTTTACCTAATAAATGCAGCCTAATAATCCATTAATCTGTTCGCGCGTACGATCACACCTGTGTGATTAGAACGTTCAATGGTCACGTGATCACCTGCTAAATTCAAATCTCTGTTCAAACCAGGAATGGCGGTAAACGAGAGAACGATTCTCTCAGCGCTTATTGCAGCTGCATTATTGCAGGCTGCATTATTGCAGGCTGCATTATTGCAGGCTGCATTATTGCTTAAATGAGAGAGCGAGTCTTTCAGCGTTATAGTATCTCTCATTATAAAAGTCTGCACATTTTTAACAATCTGAAAATCTTTCATTTAACAATGCATGTAAAAGTTTTATAAATATTTTGTATGAAATATACATATTTATATATGTATAAGCTGCAGCGCCCGCCCTGCGAGGTGCAGCTGCCTGGCTCCCGTCAGGATTAAATAGGCTCTCTTTAACAAATAACACACATATGATGCGTGTCCCACACCTCGATATAGTGTGGGCAAGGTGGCATGCACTTTTCAAGGTTCTTAGAATAATTTTTTTTCTTCTCTAACTTCTTCTTAATCTTATTCTTTTTTTCTATTTCCCTCACTTTTGCCTGGCTACATGCAGACTAACTTTCTGGAGCTTTCTGAAGACAAAAAGTTGATGACATATTTTGCAGGCGCTTTTAGGGGCTTTGTGACATGCAATGCTTTGTTACATGACCTTGAACTTGCCTATAAATAGACCTGGTCTTACACGTGTTCAAACTCAAGTGCTTTTGCCCATTGTGCTTTTCAACTGATGCAGCGTCAAGTTACCTCGAAATGGAACCTTAGTTTTCACAGAAGAGTTTGAAATCTATATGTGACCTGTGCTGGTAAAATAAGTTGTAATAAGCACGGGCTGATTATGAGCTACAGGCAAAATAAATGAAAATGTCAATTTTGGTCTACTTTGAAGTTTCTAAATTACTAAATTACTCCTTTGTTTTAGTAAGTGTGAAAATTGCTGTTTTTTGTCTCTTCTTGTTGATTGGTGCTTCAGACAGATATAGCTTATTCGTTGTCTGATTCCAACAATTCATACATCTCCAACACAATACAATACAACAAAATGGAGAATGTGAAAATAAAAAGTATAATGAATTATAAAATAATAATAAAAGAAAAAATAACTTTTATATAAATTAATATAATATTTAATATGTTATACTTTTAATATAACATTATTGTAAATATTTTTATAGTGACTCATTTTGCAAGCATGGATTACATGTTCGTTTTCTCTTTTCTATGTTGTTCTTGGAAAGTGTTCTAAGAACATAGTCACATCACATTATGACACATTCTGTCTTCTGTCTTTTATCTAAACACACATAATTCAGGGTCTGTATTGCGACATACGTCAGCTGGTTCAGTTTATCAAGGAGTCTCATGGAAATGTTTTCCGGCGTGTGGCACTCAGTGCCCTCTTGGACAGCGCTGAAAAACTCAATGCCACTAAAAAGCCAGAAGACAAGGATGAGGCCAAGTCAACTACAGGAAAAAAGTACACACATTTACTCACATTTACAAAAAGTCAGCCTGTAGGGATAGTTCACTCAGAAGTGAAAATTCTGTTCACTCATTTTGTTGTTTTGTTGATCCTCTCCTTTATTTACACCCCTCATGTTGTTCCAAACTCATGATTTGTGAGATGTTGACAGAACGTTTGTGACTGACATTCCCTTACAATGTATGGATAAAGCATCAACATCTTCAAAGTTTTCTTTTAAAGACATACGGTTTTGGAATGGCATGATCGGAAGTAAATGATGACAGAATTTTAATTTTTGAGATGACCTACCCATTGAAATAGTTTTTTTAGGGCAGTCTATTTGCTCATTGCATATAAATCAGATATATGTATGAATTATGTGTGTATGTGTCTGTATCTGTGTATCAGTGAGGAGCAGATCCCAGGTGCGCTTTTAGTAAGAAAAGATTTTTGGAGAAAGATGTTCAAGTCTCAAAGTGCTGCCAGTGATACCAGTAGCCAGTCGGAACAGGACACATCAGAGTGCACCACCGCTCACTCCGGTACCACCACAGACCGGCGTTCACGATCTCGCTCAAGGCGGATCTCACTGCGCAAGAAGCTTAAACTGCCCATAGGTATGTTTATTATGAAAAAAGAAGAATACTCCTTGTTTATGTAGGTCTGTATCTCACGTTTGAGAAGTGTTACAATGAACTTATAAGGTCATTGCATTGTTTATTGACCTCACATGCAATGTGCACAAATTCTAAGGCAGCTATTTATTTTTAAGATTTAATAATAACAACATTTGTTATTAAATCTTAATTACATTATATTGTAATATTAATTTCTTTACAATAATTTCTCATTTTAAACTCAAATCTTTTTTCTGATGTCGAGACTGTACTTATCTTTTAAAAAGTTGAGTTAGCTGAGCGAGATTTAAACTCGTGACCTCTAACAGGCAAAAAAGCAAAAAGGGCAAAAAAAGACAAAAAACACCACATTAATCCATGGTCAGGTAGGTTTTCAAAATTCCAGAATCATCAATGGCTATAGTTTCTCATTCTCATTTTCTCAAAGGTTTGCCAGATTAAAAATAAAGAGATTAACACACAGAGAAGTACTTTTTAGAAGAATAATTGAAACTCTTTTGTACACATTCTTGTGCATATTTTTATTATAAATAAACTAATCAATAAATCATACTTGCAGCCAATAGGGTGAATTTACAATTCTTTGGTTCACTGATGCATTGGGAATATAAATGCTACAAAAAGTCATTCACATCTCTGTTTCTTCCTTTCTGTCACCAGCATGCCATAGGAAATCTCACCATCCATTCACTCTCTTGATGTTACGTATGTGTTTGTGTTTTGTACTTTACTTGTGTAGCCACTGATCTCCCAGTGTCATTAAGCTTTAATTTAACATTATAAGCATCCAAATATATGTCCCATATTTTGTTCTTTTGAGGCCTTTGTGTGTTTGCTATAAGATTATTTACATTGTTTGTCTGTGTTTGTGTATATCCTGTATTAGCCAAGACACAAGCATGAAGTCTTCTCTTCTGCATTTCCATCATTTTTGGCTTTTTTGCAGTTTCATTTTAAAAGGTATCCGAGTGCAAACCTGAACAGGTCTCAGAGTTGCCAGATTGGTCAATTAAAAGTTTTTTTTATTGTAACCATTTAATCTTTGGTACAGGTAACTGGCTGAAACGCTCATCGCTTTCTGGCCTGGCTGATGGGGTGGAGGACCTGCTGGACATCAGCTCTGTGGACAGACTGTCTTTCATCAGACAGAGCTCAAAGGTGAGGCCTAGTCTTAGTGTTTACTTTTTTAAACCTTTGACTGTGGCAAAGACACTGGTGTCTTGGCCTAACCTGTTCAAGAACAACCCACCATGCCAAAATGGATGATCTAACCAGTGAAAAGAGATCTTTGCAAATATGTAGTTAAGGCATGTGTTAAGACAGATTAAAAAATAGTAAAAAAAATGAAATAATAAATAAATGAATTAATCAAAAATGGTCAATGAAAAAAATGGTGATTGTAAAAAACACAACTTGTGTATGCCTTTACTTGCCGATCAGATTAGTGCTTATTAGATTGAGAAAGTCATTTCCAGGTTTGTCTACCTTTTTGGGTTCAAGGGGGACAGAATTCTATATAACTATCATTTATTGCATTGACGTTATTTGGCAGGAGGGCTTTTCTGAGCTGTGTTGCTTTTAATTTCAGGTCAAGTTCACCAGTGCTGTTAAACTGTCGGAGGGTAGCGCCATTGAGTATGGGCGAGAGGAAGAGGAGAATTTCTTCAAGCGGCTTGGTAAATGGAGGTCTGGGCGGAGGAACCCATCCAAGCTTCACCACACAGAGGAGAAAGATGGTAGAACCCCTGGGTGTCCTTTCACACCCCCTGACCACAATACACTCTGTGTGTTTATGTGTGTGCCCGTCTGTGATGTGTCCTATGCTTCTGGTACGCTCACTGTGCTCTACCATCTTCCATGCCAGCTCTCTGTGTTTGTCTATCTCTGTGAGACGGGTCCACTGGAAGAGGGACTGTGGTTCTTTGACCTATGACCTGACAACATGACCCACCACAGCTTTATCAAAGTTGTGGTGAACCTTCAGCTCTCCCAGTTAAAAGTTCCAAATGTGACCTGTTTAGATATTTGTGGAAATTCAGAACATGCTTTTATTTGTTGTTGCTTTAAATGTGTATGCATTGAACTTCATTCAATGTTTTTTTTTAAATAAGAGCGTACAAAAACAGATTTGCATGTTCATTCAGTATCACCATATACATATCTCACCAGCTAGCTGTTTAAACAGAGCTATCTAGCTGTCACACTGTGGTATTAGTCTTCCATTATACTTCTCTTACACTATTCTATACCCCCACCCCTCCAACCAGGTTGCCATGGATTCCAGGAACGCCTGGCTGCCAGTAAAGAGGCCATGAAGAATAAGAATGTAGTGAATCTAGGTGCAATTCGACAGGGAATGAAGAGATTTCAGTTCCTGTTGAACTGCTGTGAGCCTGGAACAATACCAGATGCTTCGATTTTAGCTGCAGCACTGGACCTGGTTAGCAGTGTTTCTTTTGTTTATATAAAAAATAGGTGTTACATGGCTACTAGAGATGGCAAAAAATGGTTTGAGACCCTTTCTTAATTGGAATTAAGTTAATATGGAACAAAAATTTCAAACAAAATAAATGTTATGTTTTGTATAATTTCATTAAAACAAACTTAACAATAAAATAAACATATTTGAACACTTACATTTTTATTTAATAAATGTCTTAACCAGGAAGCCCCAGTGGTGGCAAGGGCCTCACTTTTCCTGGAGTGTGCTCGTTTTGTGCATCGTTGTAACCGTGGTAACTGGCCAGAGTGGATGAAAGGTCACCACGTAAACATCACCAAGAGAGGATTGTCCAGAGGGCGATCACCTGTAGCAGGAAACAAAAGGAACACCAAGCTCCAGTGGAATGCTGCCAAACATTTTTACCAGTGGGGAGATGTAAGTGACATTACGCTGACACAGATTTTGTCTTCCTTGCACTAGAAGCATGTTTAAGAACCTTTGTTTTTTGTATTTGTGTGTGTCTGATGTATGTATCCTCCTAAAGGCAATAGGCACTCGTCTGAGTGAAATATGCCACTCTGACAGTGAGAGTCCAGCCAACATCTTGGGTTTTATGTATGATGAAGAAAGCAAGAGGCGAGCAAGAAAGGAAGATGAGGAAGAAGATTTTCTGGATGACAGTAAGAGTGACATCATGTATTTCCTCCCATAAACCTAATAAGTGCTAATGTGATCATACTCTGATAACCTTGTCCCCAAATGACGCATAAAAACAAAACAAACTGTCAATCAGATGGCTGTCATAGTGGGTAGGTTTAAGCTACTAGAAGCATCAGTTAAAGGTCTGGCTATACAAAATCTGCATTTTTATATTCTTTCCACAGACACTGTCAACCCCACAAAGTGTGGCTGTCCCTTTGCACTGAAGATGTCTGCTTGTCAGCTACTTTTAGAGATTACTACTTTCCTGCGAGAGACCTTTCCGTGTCTCCCGAAACCTCGAACTGATCCCTTAGTGGTCAGTGTTAGTACTGCCTCTTTCACACATGGCTAAAGGTAGGGTAGGCAATTTCAGAGAGGCTAGCAATACCAAGCTAACTTTGAATCCTCCCTTTAGAACGCTTTCCAAAGCCAACCTTTATCAAAACACATGAAACACATTTGGATCGAATGCTATGATTGGACAAACATTTTATGGCCTTTTACAGAAGACATATGTATGTATAGATCACTTCACTTAGTGATTGCTATCAGGATGTGAAGACTTTCAACCAGAATAACAAAAAATGTTCTAAAAAATTGCCAACCCTGCCTTTAATTAAAGTTACATGAATGTGTAAACACTAAATATTGTACATCACACAGTGTAAAAGCAATATTATAACAGGCTTGTCTTTCGGCTCCTGTAGGACTTAGAGAGCTGTCGTTTGCGTCTGGATCCGGAGCTAGGCCGCCACCGCTATGAGAGGAAGATCAGCTTTGCAGGAATCCTGGATGATGAAGATGGTCATGATTCTCTGAACAGCAGTAGCCACACTCTGAAGTCTGACACTGGTTGTGAGGATAAGAAATCATCTCAAGAACCTCTGGGTAAAAGGAAAACAAAATAATCGCCTTTATGTATATGGTTGTTTACGGCAGAGGTCTAATTTACTACTTGTTTCTTCATGTCCCATTTCTGATTTTCTCTCCTCTTATATCTTATGATCAGCTCCAATTAGAAAGATCCGTATTGGTGGCTCTCGACTGCTACAGATTAAAGGAGCAAGGAGTTTCCGTGTAAAGAAAGGAGGCTCTTTGTCATCCATTCGACGTGCTGGGAGTCTGAAAAGCACTAAGATGTCAAGACAAGACTCTGAATCTGAAAATGATGCAGAATCAGAACGGCTGCTCTCTCAGAGCAGAGACACTGTCACTGATATAGGTCAGATGAGCCTTCTTTAACTCTAGATTCATTTATTTTTGCCCCTCATACCTTTAACATATCTGATGGGTTTAATGTTACATTTGTAAATATAATATGCATTTTAAAAAGAATAGTTCCAGTCCTGTATACTGATAAATGTGTTAATTTCAGTAAACTAGATTTTAATAAGCATTTGTATTCTCATTGTTATGTGGTAACAATTTTATAACATTTTTAAGACATTAAAGGCTGTGCCATATTGGGAATATTGCAGTATAGCCAGACCTCTTGTACCTTTCAAATACTTCACTTGCTGAAGTGGCATTTTCTTTTAATGTATTTAGGGAGCCCTTGGAGTGCTAGCGAGCCAAGCATTGAACCTGAGGGTCCTGGTAGCACAGGGGGTGTTGAGGACAACTACCATCGCAACATGTCATGGCTGCATGTAAGTAGCAGCTCTATGACTTCGCTCTGTCTAAATCAAATCTCTGCAGTTTTGACTAAAACTCTTCTTTCTCAACTTCCAGATCATGATTCTGTTGTGTAACCAGCAGAGTTTTATCTGCACTCATGTGGATTTCTGCCACCCTCGATGCTATCAGCACCACAGCCGTTCCTGTGCTCGGCTTGTCCGCGCTATCAAACTTCTATATGGTGAGACGGTGGACAGCCTGAAAGAGAGCAGCACTACCAGCAGCGTCAGCGGCCGTGCTAAGAAGAGCAAAATGGTGGTTACATAATATTCAGTGTTTCTGTGGTGTTTTAATGAAAGCTTGGAAAGAAGGGTGTTCTACCAATTATTGTTTTTAGGAACGTAGAAACCCAGCGACAACTTTTCAGAGTGCCACCTAGCTGAAATTGTTGAAAAAATGTTGTTCTCACATTTAGTGTTCAGACAAATCCTGCCTTCGGACCCCAGCCATGAAAAGGCGGCCCACTTACAGCAATGCTGAGGGGAAAAAAGACACCGGCATGCTGAAGTACATCCGCAACCAGGTGAGAGTAATCTCACAGGAAATCAGCAACAGGAAGTTGACATTTCCTTTACTGCTGAAATGGGTCTGTGCTTTCATATGCGCAAACAATATCAGAATAAAAATTTATAATAATTATATTAATATACTTCAAATCCTAATACTAATGTTATGGAGGAGGTCCCCGGTCCGCCTCCTGCTGGTCACCAGTGTGGAACCGAAAGCTCATCAGTCCTGGGTACGGGCTGATGGGAGTTGTAGTCCGAAATGGTGGATTAGTATTTTGGCGAGGGCTCCCGCTGGTGACCAGCTGGAGGCGGAGCGGGAACCTCCTCCATAAAACTATTAAAAGAATAAGACTGCATTCTTCTCCTTAGTTTTTCACTAATGTGCTGGCTATCCAGAGATCGAAAGGGATAACATCATGTGATAATGCTTTAATTCAGCTGAGCAGTTTGATTTTTGGGACACAGAAATTCAGAAACAACACATTTAGTGGACGCTTTTATCTAAAGCAACTTACACTACATTTCTACTAAAGTTCTACATTTTGTCAGTACGTGTGCTTCCTTTTGCGTCGCTAATACAATGCTCTACCAACTGAGCTACTTCCTTAGATGACAGTGCCTAGGTCTGTCTTCACTGTCTAGTACAAAATTTGCTTCATGTCAAACTGTATTGTACAGTCATGGCCAAATATATTGGCACCCTTGCAGTTCTGTCAGAAAATGTAACCCTTCTCTCAGAAAATTGTTGCAAGTGGCTTGGTACTTTTTATGTTTGCATTGGAACAACACAAAAAACTGAGAAGTAAAAATGATACAATTTCACACAGAACCCAAAAAATGAACTGGACAAAATTATTGGCAACACTTAATATTTGGTAACACCCCCTTTGGAAAAATAACTGAAATCAACCGCTTCCTGTAACCATGAATGAGTTTCTTACACCTCTACTGGAATTTTGGACCACTCTTCTTTTGCAAACTGCTCCAGGTCATTTAGATTTGAAGGATGCCTTCTCCCAGCTGCTGTTTTGAGATCTCTCCACAGGTGTTCTATGGGACTCAGATCTGGACTCAGATCTGGCCATTTCAGAACTCTCCAGCACTTTGTTTGTAACTATTTCTGAGTGCTTTTTGAAGTGTGTTTCGGGTCATTGTCCTGCTGCAAGACCCATGACCTCTGGTGGAGATGCAGATTTCTGACACTGGCCACTATGTTGAGCCCCAAAATTCTTTGGTAATCATCAGATTTCTTGATACCATTCACACAGTCAAGGCATCCAGTGCCAGAAGCAGCAAAGCAACCCCAAAACATCTTTAACCCTACACCATGTTTTACTGTAGGGACTGTGTTCTTTTCTTTGAAGGCCTCATTTCTTTTTCTGTAAACAGTGCCATATCCTTTACTTCATATGTCCACAGTATGTTCTCCCGGAAGGATTGTGATTTTCTCACGTTTTGGCAAACTTCAATCTTGCTTTTTTATGCCTTTGTGTCCTCCTGGGTCTCCTACCATAGCGTCCCTTTTGATTCACATGCCGACGGATAGTGCGAGCTGACACTGTTGTACCCTGTGTCTGCAGATCAGCTTGAATTTGTTGGGAAGTTAATCGGGTTTCTTTATCCACCATTCAAACAATCCTTCGTTGTAATTTTTCATTCATTTTGCTCTTTCATTCACATCCAGGGAGGTTATCTACAGTGTCATTGTACCTTAAACCTCTTGATATTACGCACAATGGACACAGGAACAATAAAATCTCTGGAGATGGACTTGTAGCCTTGAGATTGTCCATGTTTTCCCTCAATTTTTTCTTTCAAATCCACAAACAACTCTTTACACTTGTTTCTTTTCTCCATGCTCAGTGTGACACAACACAAAGGTTGAGTCAACCTCCATTTTAACTGGTTGCAAGTGTGATTACTATATTGCTCATAGCTGTTACTTGCCACAGGTGTGTCTAAATACAAATTACAGGAGCATCACATGCTTGAAAAGCAATTATTTCTTACAATTTTGACAAGGTGCCAATAATTTTGTTCAGTCTATTTTTTAAGTTTTTTTTTGTGTTGTTCCAGTGCAAACTAAAATAATAAGCATGTGAATTCCAAAACATTTGCAATTGGAACAATTTTCTGAGAGAAGTGTTGCATTTTCTGAAAGAATTGCAAAGGTGCCGATATTTTTGGCCATGATTGTATATGTTCTTGATGTTACTTTTAATGTACATTGTACTTAATAGCATTAAATAACATTGAGTTGTTACATTGTATCTTAATAGATAAGTAAACAGTTTTTTCCTCATTACCCCAATAAGGTTGTAGTCCTAACCAGTGCATTTTGAGACAGCATGCACAAAAAGTGTGAAAGAAAAGCTCAACACTGTTTTCTGGCTAAGATTTGTGATTTTGTCACCACACAACATTTTCACATTTAATGCTGACACTGGAATCTTGTTGTGTCGTCTTTGAACACAGTCTAACAAAAATATAAAGAGCAAGACTGCATGTTAGTTATGTTATGTAACGAAGAGGCGGAGGCAGTGGGATCCATTTGCATCTTTTTTATTAAAGAGGGTAAACAATAAACAGGGGCGATCATAGCAATAAGGGTGAGACAAAAACAAAACGAGTTTTAACAAAATGAGGAAACAGGCAAAGGTCGGGGCAGACAGCAAACAATCAAAAACACAGTCCAAAGCAGAGTCAAGAGCCAGGCAGCAAAAAGTCAAAAACGATATACAATCCAGTTGGTAACAATAAGGCAGTCCGGGAAAATGCTCTGAAATGCTGCACATGGCAAAACAAGACATCGCACAGAGTAGCGTGCAGTTCTGGGCTTTATAGTCCTGTTGATTGTATTCAGGTGCCAAACAGGAAGTAATCAGGACCAGGTACGGGATTATGGGAAATGTAGTTTGGGAAAGCATTAATATTCTGGCAAGGGTTCCCGCTGATGACCAGTAGGAGGCGCAGCAGCGACCTCCTCCGTAACATGTTAGGTCTGATATTTCTTATTTCATTAGGTGATGAGCCTATCTCCAGCTCCTCTCTCCTTGCTCATAAAAGCAGCCCCTATCCTGACTGAGGACATGTATGGAGACATCTTGCCTGCAGCCTGGGAATTGCTGCTCAGTGTGGATGAGCATATGGCTGCAGCTGCAGGTTTGTCTGGGTCATTTTTTCTGTTTGTCTGGGAGTCAAGTCAATGAGCTTGTGAAATCAATTTTTTATTTTATAATGTTATTATAACAGTGGTTCTGTTCAAAATTCTAGACAGAATTTTAGGTGTCATGGTGGCATATACAAAACCTCTTCCAAACAGCATGAAATTATGCTGTCTGTAAGACAACTTGTTTTGGCTAAATTCTAAGGCAACCACACATGCATCCTTTACAGTAAGGCAATCCATCTATCTTTGTTGCAATGCAAAAATAAAATCTGTTATATTTGGTTTTAGCTTTTGGTTAGCGTGCTGCCTATGCTGGCAATGTAGAAAGTAGATGGTAAGACAGCTTGCTAGGGTTTCAGAGCAAGCCAGTATGTGCTTATATATCCATTCAACTTTTACATTCGTTTTTTGTCTGTACAAACAATTACCATCATGCTAACACAAATGTTCACCTGCAAACAGCCGCCATGTTTCTGCTGTGTGCCGTGAAAGTTCCGGATGGAGTGACCGAGATGATGATAGCCGAGTTTCAGCATCAGGAAGCGGGACAGAGGATCAACTCCATCCTGAAATTTTACACCGTTTGGAGGTTTCGGTACCAGGTGTGGCCCCGCATGGAGGAGGGAGCTCAGCAGATCTTTAAGGTATTACTGAAACACTTGAAAGTTGT
>JAZGTI010001327.1:0-45756 GCA_036877585.1 Botia kubotai
AGACGGATCTTATCCCTCCACAGCAACCTCAGTCCTTTGAAAGACTTCCACTTTGGAGACACAATTTTCCCACTGGAGAGAAACAGAAACCATCAGATCTGCTGTTTGCCTTTATGCAATTTCTTATGGATTTGTACTCGAACACAGTTTTGTTAGCTTACAGTACATCACTACAGTAAAAAGAATCAACAAAGTACATGTAAAACATCGAGACAGAACAGTGCAGAAACTGCCCTTTCCTCCGCTGGGCATGTGGCTGTAAACACATGCTGTTTCCAAACAACCGCAGTAATGCGACAGGAACTGTGAACTGTGTGTTTGCAGACAGAATGATTTCATGAGTTTAATGCAGCGACACAGCTGCCCATCTTTCAAAATACTGACGGCACTTTACACCATCTGCTGACAGATGCCGTGCACCAAACCTCCGAAACATCAGACAAGCTCACAGAGAGTGTTGTGTTCTCTCTGTTGCTAAGAAGCTGTTGAGAATGATGGTTAAATGTGTGACATGGCTTGAAATGACACACAACACTGCGGGTAAAGAACACATCATTGAGCTTCACTGAACAGAGAGGGAAAGCCGGTACATGTCGCTGCTGGGATACTAGATCTGACATGCTGTCAGACACGCTACATAGAAACTATGAAACTATATTTCTATCATAGAAATATAATTTAGTTCTTGCTCTGTTACAACATCATACCAATAAATAAAAACTTTTCAAATGAGCTTAAAGGGAAAATGAGGAACACAAAAGAAGATATTTTGAAGTACGCTGGTAATCAAACAACAGTGACATTCCATTGTATGAACACAAAACCACTGAGACATTTCTCAAAATATCTTCTTTTGTGTTCTACAGAAGAAGAAAGTCACACAGGTTTGGAATGACATGAGAGTGAGTAAATGATGGAAGAATTTTCATCTTTTGGATGAACTGTCCCTTTGAAGTTTTTAGTCCAATACAGATATCAAATCCTCCATAAAACTAGCCTGCCTTGAAAAAAACAACACAGCTCAGTTTAAATGAGGGTCTTTATAATAAACACAACATTCATAAGCATGATTTGTTGGTCAGAGGTTAGACAGATGAACATTTCAGTGGTTTGTGTTGTAATATTGTGGGTTAGGAAAGAGTTATTTGGAGAAAGTGACATGAGATAGTCTATCCCCAGTTACTCTGTAACTCTCACCTCCTCTGTCTTCCAACTCCTGTCAAAGTCCACATGAGTTTTTATCAAGAGTTACCAAAGAAGAAGTGTTGAAAATAAATGTTGAAACCTTAAGCTAAATATTATTAAAAGTGTATTATCATACATTTTAAAGGGTCTATATTTGAAGCATGTCATAAAGGTTATAGAAGCAAATGCATAAAGTGTTCAAACTGAATGCACAGAAATGTGAAGCAGCTGTTTGGGAAAGTTACACGCGCACTGCACAGAGTAACATCTGAATGAGTTTATCATATGTATGTAAACAGAACTGCAAACATTGCAGTGAAGGTCAAACTTTAATGGTAAAATAAGTGTAACTGATACAGTTCTCCACACGTTCAGTACCTGTACGCCAGCGTCATGCACTCAAACAGCCGTGTGAGAGTCGGGTCAATGCTGAGCCGTCTGGAGCTCAGTGGACCGAAGCTGTAGGTCTGGCAGTCCGGTTTATTAACAGCGTCAAAATTATAATGATCATAATCATACAGAGCTGCGCTTCTCCTCCTGATCGAGTCACTGTGTGGCGAGGAGACCATGAAATGTCCGCTGTGGATCACCTGAGTCCGGCGGACTGATCCGGATCCCACGCCTGCTGCGTCCACGGCGGGCAAATGGTCGTCTTGATCCGAATCGGACTCCGAATCCTGTCCTATCTGATTGGGCTCCGCAGTTTCAGAATACTCGACCTTTGCCATTGCAGGTGAACTGTTATTTTCTCGTCTGCAGATGGACAAATGCAGTAATGTCATCTGAAGAGGCAGACCACACCTCGACTGCACTGTACTGCTGCAGCAGGTCAAAGATCACACGAGTCTGCTGATAAACACGATCAAAACCCTCTGATGAAGTGTGTAGTGTGGAGACCTCAGACAGGCTGAGGGCGGTCTAAACTCGAACACCATTATGTAACTGCAGCTCTCTGTCCCAACCATTGATCTGCAGTGACCCGCTGGGCTTTTAGGCACCTATTATTAGTAACGTAAAGTTTGATTTGTAAACTGTTGCAATTGACCTGATTCTAGATCATTCATGAGGTTAGCCTATATTTATTTTATATTCTATTTCAATTAAAATATTTTTATTCGTAAATTAGAAGTTTGGAAGCAGGGAATTTGTATCGCAAAAGCAAAAGAACTAAAACACAATGCAAGCCAAAAAACATCATTTAATAGATTTATTTAATGGAAATTACTTTTAAAAATACAACTAATAAAAAATACACACTTTAAAGATTGGATTAATAAAACACTATTATTCATTTATTATGTATTTATAAAAACTTCCCTAAATGCTAAAGATTAACAAAACAGAAGGAGACGAAATACCGGAGAGACTACAGACTACAACTCCCGTCCGCCTCGAAACCACGTCCGGTTATGTGTGACGCAGACGGAAGAGTAAAGGTCCTTGATTGAGTGCCAGCCGTCGGTTTGTTGTTTGTGTTAATCAGGGTTGAAAAGTGTTAGTCGTGGATCAGAATTAAGCACTGGGCATCATGGACGCGGTACAGAGACACAGATCCATGTATAAAGGCAGAACTCCACCATGGAAAGACACTTACCGAAAGGTAAAAGTCCTGTTTTATCACCGGAGCGTTCAGTCCATGCGGCAGCTTCATTAGAGTGACAACACGAGTTAAACATGAGTTTAATAAGTGCACGACACCACTGCAGTTATATTTTGATCTTTAATCAGTATTATTGATCTTTAATCAGCTCTGATCGTCCAGACAGACTCTCAGAATGCATTGATTATCAGCTGCTGCAGTTCTCTGCAGATATTAAACTAATTTCTAGATGCAATGAAAGGTTATAAATGATCGTAACATGAAACAGACGTGTTGTACCCGCGTTTTAAAGCTGCAATCCGCATCTTTCTCCTCTCTGCCGCCCTCTCTGTTTGAAACTTAAAACTGCAGATTACTTTTCATTACGTATGTTAAAGCCAAGCTGACATTTCCCGGGAAATCCGACCCGACAGCTCAATATATAAATCAGATCAATATATAAATCATTATTATAAACTTACCGTCAGGAATCAGGTAAGGAGATCATTGTGAACACTGAGCTGCCATGAACTTTTTGTTCATTTTTAACGTAAAGTTACACATTGCAGCTTTCTAAATATCTGGTGATGACAGACCCTTGACATCATCACTGTGTATCCTGAGATCTTCCAGCAGATTGACCATGTGTGGCTTGTGTCCTCTTCAGCGTTGTGTGGAGAGGTTGAAGAACAGCCGGTCGAGGTTACTGGAGAAGTTCCGTCAGATGGGAGACAGTCAGACGGGTTCGGCGCGCTCTCTGCTGGTTCAGGAGGTGATGGAGGAGGAGTGGAGCGTGCTGCAGTCCTCCAGCCAAACTCTCCCGTCGCTGTGGAATGGACACGACATCAGTGAGGTGTGTGGGTGACATCACTGCTTTGTGTTGTGTTGCAGTACAATCCGTAACTTTTTGATGGCCAAAAATGAGGAAGTGCTTGTTCAACATGATCTTCTTTACCCCGATTCATAATGAAAAGTGTTGTGCAAATAAGATTTGAGAGCTATAATGTGAGGACCGTGTTGTATTTCTCCTCTGCATTACTACAGATGTTCTCCACACAGCAGGAGTATGATGAGCTGTCAGCGTTTGAAGAGATTCAACAGGAGCTCATAGCTCAAGGTGATCACCAGCATGTCACATACAAACATCACTGATTCCTCATTACATTCATGTTCCTGTAGTCATGGAAAACCTGGAAATATCAGGGAATCTGGAGAAGTCATGGAAACTAATCCTCCAAAAATAATACACATACATGAAATGTTTTCTAGTTCAGCAGCTAGAAGTTTCTTTTATATGTCTGTAATCTCTTTCATGTGAAATTCTTGTACAGTAATCACAAACAACTGAAGTCGTACAAATTCAGCAGACAAACACCTGCTACATGCAACTCAATTAGCATGAAAAAGTCTATTAATAACAAAGATGTTTATCTTCAGAGCTCTCCATCCTCGAGGAATATCAGAATAACATGCAGTATGAAGAGCATTATTTAAATTCAGTGCTGGAGAAAATGGAGCAAAGTGAACAGATCATATGCCCACTGTGTCACGCGTAAGTCTTCATCATCATCATCATCATCCTCATCATCATCCTCATCCTCGTCATCAGCAGGATAACAGTCTTGATATAATCTTCTCATTGTTTCTGTACTTCACAGGAGTAATCTGACAGTAAACAGCCATTTCACATCATGTCCGTGTGGTCTTTATATCAACACAGTGGTGAGTTTACGTCAAGCATTATTGACACTTATTATTATTATATTACTTATAAGAAACTCATGTTCAGAAAACGTATAGAGACGGTACTCCGTTTATCTTGTGTTCTCTTTCCATGTGTCCACAGGGCAGGAATGTTACGTCTGATGTTTTACAGAATCTTCTAGAGAAACGAGTGACGGAGCACATGGAGGACTGTCTTCATAACCCCACCTTCTCCATGGCCTTCAACACGGATGGCTCACCAAACCTCATGATCAGCTGCAAGGTGTGTGTGTGTATTTATAATCGCCTTACAATGTTCAGTGTACTTACAACCTGCTTCTAATGTGTTTTCTGACTGAAGTTGAAATCAGTTTTTGGATGAATTCTGTGCACTGACACTCGTCTCTTGTTTCCTCTGCTGTAGGTGTGTGATTATCTTTCTATCGTTCTGTGAGCTGTTTGTCCACAGAAGAGGGTCGATGAATGTTTTTAACATATGTAATATATTGTTTCTGTGAAATAAAGACTTATTTTAATCTATAGCATTCACTGTCTTTGAATTTAATATGAAGTTACAGAATCAATACTGACCTGATGTCAGTTTAACCATTTAAAACCATGTGAAATGACTGTCATTGTCATGCTATTCGAGAATTAAACTTCGTGAAACATTTGTTCCTCACGTTATTAAACGTGTCTTGCTCATGTTTTTTTGACCCACAAAAGTTATTTTCATCAAACCTATTTTAAATCTTTTTTGTTTCCCCCTTCAATGCTCAGACTTTCCTTTGCGTTATGGCGTTAATATATATTTGTAGTTTTTAATATATAAAGGTCAGAGTAGTATTTCTTGTATTAAATTTAATGATTTAAAATCATTACAATTGCTATTGAGAATGAAAATATAAAATGGAAAACATGAGAATTTTTGGAGAAATTGAGCTTAATATACGTGCAATAATAAATCTATTTGTAACCGTGTTCACTGAAACCATACTATACAAACTTAACCGAAAAATAAAGGTCAGAAAAAGTTATTTTATTGGAAGGATTGAGTATAAGAAACCCAAAAACATTTCAATGTAAATAGTTTCTCTTTTTATTGGTATTTTCTGAAGATAATGTGGTTAATTTGTAATGAATGTTAAGATTTAAATTTGACCTGTAAACCTCTGCAATGACATCAGACTCTATGCCATGTTTAACATAACTTAGAAAAAATTATAAAATTAAATACAAAACATTGCGTCTTTGTCACAGAGACCTACATAAACCGGAAATGTCACAAAAGTGGGAAAAATCTAGACTACAAAAACATGAATTATTTGCACTTGACAAAACCTTTCAGATCTTCCAGGAACTTGATGTACTCCTGATGTTCCAGAGCTGTGCTCAACTCCATCAGTTCATCAGCAAACGCGTTATCAACACCCCGTTCAGACAGGAAGTCCATCAGATGATCATATAACGCCTAAGAGAGTCAAAGGGGTTAAAGGTCAGCCAAACGTTTGTGTGTTTACATGTGTACAATGTTCATGAGTGTCTCTTACCCAGTCCAGAGAGTCTGTGTTGAGTGTGTAGCTGGTCTCCTTCCAGTCTGTCTCTCCCTCCGGCTGAAAACTCACCTCACGGATGGCAAAGATGTCGCTGTCTTGCTCGCCCTCACCATGAGGGGTCTGCTCAGAGACAGAGAGCTTTGGATATAATATCAGTGCTTTAGTGAGACTTTACAAAGACAAACACTGACACACGGCGCTTTCAAGTGCATCCGGGTATTTTGTATTTACAAATTGTGAAGACAGTCAACACCTCAGGTGCATTTGGGGCACGTCAATTTAGTCTGAGCAAGATGGCAAAGTATCTTTACTTAATGAAAACAATGTAAGTAATAAATTGTAAATTATAAATAAATGCAATTATGAAAATTACAATGCGACCTTGTGGTGCACGTCCACTCAACTTAAGTGTGATATTTCTGACGTGACGTGAACACACTAACAGTGTTTATCTCACCTCATCTTCAGAGAAATGACAGTCAAACACCAGCGAATTCGTCGCTCCCTGTTTCGTCACCTCCACTACAAAGTTTGGTGTTGAGACAAGATCAGGCTACAAAGCAAGCATTAGAAACGTATGAACAAAATAAAGAGCGCAATTCTATAATTTCTATCATTTATCTGTACTTTATAAAGTTTTATTAGAAAAATCAAGCAATTTGGGCTTAAAATTGTGATACCGTTATAAATAGAATTTTTATGGAAATCTCAGAGATGAGACTCTAATAATTTAATTCAATGCGAGTGTATTCCAGTGTGAATGTGCAGGGGTGAAACCTCATTTTCCTGGCCCTTCTGCTCCTGATCTGCTTCCTCCTCCAGCTGGGGTGGAATGCTGTTGTTCACATTAAAAGTGACCGTGACTCTGCCAAACACACACACACATATCCCAGAATTTATGTAACCTGTAACCTTTCTTTGGTTAAAAAGCTGTAATTGAGCAAGTACATGACAGATCAGTGTTCAACACAATCTCCTTATTTTACCCTGATTCACAACAGTAAGTTTATAATAATGATTTATAATTTCAAAATCAGCCGGGTCTGATTGTGGATGTAATTTCAGTTTGGTTTACGTATTCATATGTAAATATAAGCGCATTAATCAACCTGAAATTCAATGTTTCAAACAGAGAGGGCGATAGAGGCGCAAACACACAGATTGCGGCTTTAGTACAAAACGGATAGCTGTGTATTCTGAATGCTAATTGGTCGATACAGTTTCAAGGTGCTGCTGAAATACACCATAACAGAAATCATTTAAGATGTGTTAAAGTCGTTTAATAACATATGTCACTCTGACGGGGTGAAACGCAGCTATGAAACTTTCTCACTTGTCTCCAGAAGCAGAGCGAATCAGCTTCGCTTCAGTCCCGTTCATCTCCAGCTCCCAGCCTCCAGACATTTTGGGCAGACTCTTGTTCTTCTGAATTTTCTTTTCCTCTTTGATCTCATCAGTGAGGAACTCTGCAAACGCTTTATCACCTACAGGATGAAGAATGAATCGGTTACAACAGAAACGTGTTGCTGTACAACAACAGCTCTGGCGGTGACTAGCGACTACTTGAGAATTCTTCAAAAACACATTTTTGGCATGTGAACGCTCAGGTCCGACTTTCTTCTCATTGGTTGGTTTGATCTGAGCCTCCTGACACCAGATTACAGTCTCCTCTAACATCTCCTGACATTTGGGCTTCTCAAGGTCATTTGTTTCTGGATTGAACACATGAAATCATCTACGTGATAACAAGTACGCTCATAATCGCATTTACGTCACAAAACTACGTGATCACGTAATGCTCATGAAAACTGTTATTAACTTCAGTCACATACTGTAAACTTTTCTTATTTACACAGTTACTTGATTTCTGCTTTTGTTTTATCATTTGGCCCGATTTTCTTTCTGTATATTTTTCACATTCTGCTGCCTCTGTTAGTTATTATTTGTTTTCCTTCAACCCCATCGACACAAGTAAACAAAATATAAACGTCACTGTAGAATGAACAGTATGAAGAGTAATGCTGAACTTCTGTCTTTACCTTCAGTGTGCAGACCGCCGCAGCCGCAGGACGCTGAGTGCACAGGCGCTTTACATGTCAGCAGCCTCGGCCTGTAGCCGGACGCGCCGCCGGTACTGCCGCTCATCATCCAGATGGACCGGGTGAAGGTTCGGCTGGGATATAAAGCAGATCGGACCGCAGGTGTGACAGGAGACGCCGTGGGTATGCTGGCGAAACGAGATGCGAGGTGAACAGCGCGGCGCAGGGATTTCAGCATGGCTGCGGGTCGGAGCGGTTCGGTCTGGACTGAAGTCCCGGTGCTGAGAGCGACGATAACTGATCGAAGCGGATCTCACAGACAAACACGTGTGGAAGGACACCGTGACCGCGTGACGTGAACGCGCACTTTACACCAGAAGCGCTTGCCGGACGAAACGGAAATAAGTTAAAAGTACTCTTATTTTTTTCCTCGAAAATTAGTATACAATTATGTTATTAATCTATTTTATAAATATAATAATATTTGTCTTCAGAGGAAAGCCAGTATCAATAGCCAATATCAAAAGAAAAAATACATGTAAACAGTTGGTTAATCTGGTAAACTAATTCTCATAGCGTTCCTGGTTTTATACTTTGCATCATACATTTACTTAGTCTGATGACCTATCTGTAAATATAAAGAATATTCTATTAATATTTGTATTGATATAATATGATCTTATAAATATTGGAGTACAAAATAAAAGTTAAATTAATGTATATGACGTTTAAAATGTACTTTTTTTCTGTCGTTACATTCAGTTGTTCAGCAGGTGGCAGTAATGCGGAAAAGAGTGATTCAGCAGCGGCCAATAATAAAGAAGAAGGACGCATCCACATGTTTGAGTCGCTTTGAGTTGTCAGACGTATTTAAAGCTTATTTGTTCACGCTGATATAACACGTTACTTTTTTAAACGGGTTTTTGTTTTCTGAAACAGTCATGCAGCTCTGTGGGATTTGTAGCGAGCAGGTTCCGAAATACAGATGTCCAGTGTGCAGAATCAGATAGTGAGTAGCTTCAATAAATTCACCAAGCGTCACTTAAACGAATCAAGTACTGATGAAGTAACTTGTTTCCTTTCCTTGTAGTTGTTCAGTGAATTGCTTCAAGAAACACAAAGCTGATGGTAAGTGTGTTGTACTGCAGATTTGCTATGACAACAGTGTTTTGTCTGTTATAAGGTATATATATATACACGTATGGTTGTTAACTTAATATTAATTGCTCTGTTGTTGTGTTTGCCGAGCCTCGGCAGTCAAAAGTTTTAATGGACATAATACATGTAAAGTTGTCATGTCGCTTTATTTTTCCTCTTAGATTCATGTCACCAAATTAAAGAAACCGCTGCAGCAGCCTCCAGCAGCCCAGCGCCCGTGAGCACAGGCGAGTCATGTTTGTTGTTATTACAGTCTCTTAAACATCACGTGTTACAGATGATCACCCTCATTACCTCATGAAAGCAACACTGTAAATGTAATGAAAGTGAGCTTGTATTTATTAAGAGTCATTCATTCCATTAATGTAAACGTGTTTAATTTCAGCTGAAGAACCCTGGACTGTTAATGATGTGCTTGATGAAGACAGCCAGAGTGACAAAGTGCCCTTAGAGAAACTTCAGCTGCTGGGTAAAATTAAATCACTGTATTTACAAGCCATGCATTTCCAAGTGCTTCACTTAACCTATTGCAGCACAGTGACAATCTATTTATACAAGTCTTACTTACAAGAAAGGTTCCAAAGAGGTCCACAGATCTGCAGAGTTTAGCTCCACACCAAAAGCAGCTAATCAAGATCCTTGGGAGTGCTGGAAACCAGCAGGCAGATGTGTTGAAGAGGCTGGAGTTCAACTCTGCAGATCTGTGGACCTGCAGGAACATGTGGATTGGAGACTGTTTTAGACCGTGTTGCAGATTTAACCTCTTGTTGTATGTTTTGAGAGCAGGTTTACAGAGTCTCTGCATGTGTTTCTCCACACAGGTGATTCGCAGGCATTGAAGAGTTTGTTGATGAATCCACATCTCAGGCAGTTACTAATGTCGGTGGATTCAGCTGAAAATAAGGAGAAAGCCATGAAGAACGCCATGCAGGAGCCTCTGTTCACAGAGTTTGCCGACCAGTGCTTGAAAGTTATTGAGCCAGAAGAATCAACACATGATGATTATGATGATGAAGAATGATGGAACTTTACTGTCAAACTGGACTGATTTCTTCTGAATACAGACTGATGGACATTTCACAGGTTCCAGTACAATAACCGCTATTGTTCTCGCTCTGAAGTGTTGAATATGTTGAAGCGGGCAGTAATCACACTGTTTTGCTTTTTTTAAATAACTTGTTTTTCCAATTATAGAATGACTGTTAAAGAAAAACTATGACAAGAGAACAGGTTAACAGTCTTTATTGTCATTATCAAACACAACTTATGAAGTTGGTTTTTGGTTTGTTGAAACAGTACCATTAAATGCTGCTGAGCCCAAACTTGTGCTCTGAGAAAGGAACTATATAAAGGTACAGAGTGTTTTTGGTCATAACTGCAAATATTGCACATCATTAAAAGTTTTATAATAACAAAAATAACCGTTTCTGTAGTCAGTCATGAACAGAGGCATGTAGCGTTTCCAGTCTGTCTGTAACAAATTAAAACAGTGTTTTATATATTTTAATATTGTCTATCAATACACAAGTTGACTTAAAATTTTATAATGTAGTGTTCCAATTCTTAATCATTGCACAAGTACAAAAATACAAAGTAATAGATATAAAACAGTGGCAGTCTTATTAGTATGATGTAAGCAAGCACTCATTAGGATTACTAAATCACTTATTTGGTATTATTCAGTTTAATAGTGGAGAAATGTTTGACCCTTCCCTTATTTTGGGCAGTAAAAGCAGCACATTAATGAAGAATCAAAAGATATCTACAACTATCACCTCAACTGTGCAAGAAACATTTAAATGATTACTGATCACATGAGCATAAAACATGTTCTGTCATAATGTAGTACAATAATAAGAGTCTACAGTATACAGTGACTGAATACACTCCTGATTTAAAGGCACCTGTGCTCTGTATACAGCAGAAAAGTCAATCACTGAATGACATACTGATAATAAGGCAGCTAAATGATTCGTAACACTTAGTCGTTCATGTTTCTAAGTGTGTTTAAAGATGCATTGATTAAATTAAGCTTTTGGTTCGGATGAGAAGTCATGAAGTATCAGGTTCCGTCCAGCAGGATCTGGTTCAGTCCAGTCACATCAGTCTTGTGGGCTGGGTGTGTGTGAGCATACAGAAGCGGAGATCTCTGTAGGTGCATTTTAATAGACCCCTACAACATGAGCAGATGGAGTCTCCCAATGTTATTTTTCATTTAAAGTTCACAGATGTCATTCTAAACCTGTATGACTTTAATTGTTCCTGAGGAACACAAAAGTAGTAGATTTGAAGTAGATTGGTAACCAAACAACAGTGGCAGCCATTGACATTCATTGTCACAAAACCACAGAGACATTTCTCAAAATAGCTTCTTTTTGTTACACAGAAATAGAAAAAAGTAAAACAAGTTTGAAATGACATGAGGATGCATGGCACCCATGTGCTCAACAGAGGCCTAATTGTATTTATTCTGGCATAAATATTTTGAAGTTATTGATGGTCACTCAGTCATGCATAAGCATAATGTTTCAAAAGTCTCTTACCCGTGGCTGTGCTCTAATGGAGGCCACGCCCTGGTCAAACTGGTTGGTCTCTACTTTGTATTCACCATGTCTGAAGGGAATCTTCAGGCAGGCCATCATGGACATGATCCTCTGGAAACCAGAAGCAGTCAGAGAGACAGTGATGGTGGGTGCAGAAGCCACAGCCAGGCCAATGGGCCAACTTCTGACCACCACCGGCTCCGGGATGCTGGACAGCTGCACTGAGCCTCTCTCCCGCAGCAGAGGATCCAGCCTGGGCAGCTCACACGCTTCCTCCCCCACTAAATCTTCAGCATTGTCCAGCTCTGCCTCAGCTAATGCGTCCATGCGTGCCTGCAGTGAGGAAAGAAAAGCGCAGCTGAGCTGAAAGCACAATGAAATGAGTAATGACACCAGTGTATTGAATAGCAGCAGGTTCTTACTCTCCAGCGCCTCCATCTGGACTGGAGGACTGATGCGGCTTCGTGTAGTTTCTTCACTTCTCTCCTGACCAGCCAGGATCTCACCGCTGTTATAAAGACACACAAAGTGTTAAAAACACATCAGGCTGGACTAGGGGAAAAAAAGAGTCTCAAGTACATTTAAAGGTAGGGAAGACAATTTTGGAGAGGCTAGCGAACTTTGAAAGCATAAGATCCCGTCCTCCCTTCAGAGCGCTCTCAAAAGCCCCGCCTCCTCCAAACACATGGACATACAACGTTTGATAGACAAGTGGGACATCCTAATGCAATGATTGGACAAACATTTTATGGTCCTGCACCTTCCACTGAAGATATATATTCATAGAAACACTTTCTATTTATAGAAACACAATCACACAGTGATTGCTATCAGGATGTGAATAAACCTTCAAACAGCAAATGCTTCTGGAAAAAAATAATCCCCTATCCTGCCTTTAAACGATTAAGAGACAGAAGCATCTCTAGGTGGCTTGGAGAAATGACAAAGAATTACAAAGCTAAAACTTTAGGGTATGAAAGTCAGAATGTCAAAGTGGATCAAAATGCTGGAGCAGGTCACAAATGTGTGACACTGCCTGTTCAAATCACTAACATAATCCCACGCTAAAAGCGCTTAGCCATGCCAAAACAGTCTCTGTGTAGCCAAGAGAAGGTGCTTAGAAGGTCAGGGCACTTCCTGTACATACAGATCAAACATGAGTCTGAAATCAAGACACTTGTTTATCAAGTCAATAACAGTCCAACATTCATCTTGTAATTAACAATCATGTGATTCATTTGGCAATGATCGTAGAGCAGGACACACTATTTCTCTGATCCAAATGTGACTCAGAAGTGAGTTTAGAAGGAGTTTTGATCTCAATACAGAAGCTGATTGGCTCTTGTGAACTGCATCTGTTCTGTTCTGATTTAAACGATTAATCAGGTGCAGTGTGTCTAGACTGAGGGCAGATGTCACACTCAATGAGAGGAGAAAGAGAAGGTTACGGGTCCCCACTGCTTTTGACCAATGAACTTCCACGACCAGCTGTCAGTGATGTAGTGATATTTTGTGATGTCAGTAATATTTTGTGATAATTGTGTAGTGTGTATAAAATGATGATTTATAACATCCAAAAAAAACAGCTGCGACGATCGAGTCTAACCTGCTTGTATTCGAGTGGCTGCCTGTGTCCTGAGGTTGCGTTGATGACTCTGGTACCTGCGCCAGGCACACTGGATGCAGAAGGCCTTGTGTGATCGCACCCTGTCCCTGTGTTCCTCCAACACCTCCAGCTGCACAGCACATGAACATTACAGACATCAACCGAACGCACTGAACCAACGTTCTGCATGGACTGTGTCTTAAAGGGGACACCTGCTCACTACCTCATCCTCATGTCATTACAAACCTGTATGACTCTCTTCTGTGGAGCACAAAAGAAGATATTGTTGGGAATGACATGAGGGTGAGTAAATGATGGGAGAATTTTCATTTTTGGGTGAACTGTCCCTTTAACAGACAACACAAAGCAGGGGGATCAGATTTGTATGACTTTATGTCATCACTGTATGCTTTCCGGCTTTTCCAGCGGCTAATTTTGAGGGTTTTTTTTCTGCGAGTCTGTCTTTCTGCGAGTCTGTCTTTCTGCGAGTCTGCCTGTCTTTCTGCGCTTCTGCCTGTCTTTCTGCGTGTCTGCCTGTCTTTCTGCGAGTCTTCGCTCAGTTCATTCGGTCATTTTACAAAAGCATGACATCACAGCAGCTGCTTTACCAGGGTGTGAGTCAGGAAGACTTTGGTTCGCCCACAGTGCACCATGTTGTTGTTGTCAGCAGGGCTGAGGGCAGGGTCGGGGGTGAGAACCACACGGAGCACGTCCTCTACAGCTGATCTCAGGACAGACTGATCACTCACCTCAAAGCCTGTGGGAGCGAGAGAGCTTAACTTAAGAACGGGGTGTTCATGGCTGGTGTTTATTGTTACAGGTACAATGTAAAAGCTTCTTTCATCCATTTAGAGAACTGACTGTGAACTAGAGTGCTTGTTTATAGCAAACAAACACAGCTTTACATGGTAACACATTACAAACACACACACACACATTTCAACACCTGTGGAAAGAGGCCATCAACACAGTATTATAACATCAGTGAGATTAGTAATGTATGTACATACAGAAAAGTGCATGCAGTAAATAAAGAGGCAATCAGTGCATGAAACGCACACTAGGACAGCATGCAGCTATATACCTGAAGAACTCAAATCTGTAGTCAAGCAACAAACATTTTAAACACTGCGTCTATAAGAGGAAACTGAAAGAGAGAAAGAGGGACAAGAAACAGTAGTTTAAAGAAAGAGTTGATTTACTGAAGAAAACGCATCACGCTTGCACGTCACCGCCACAGTGTCGCTCAACAGATGCTGAGGTTCTGTGTTACTTACTGACCCGAAAAAAACACACCTCAAAACCTCTACGATATTCTGCTCTTGTCTCTGAAGCAAGCTTTAACTTACTGTCCTCTGTGTTCAGTCTGGTGTTGGTGATTAGTCCGTATCGCTGAAGGAAACTGGCATAAGGGATCCTAAACAATCATAATAAAATGGTTTTAGTTGGGACAAATAAAATTCCTAAAACCTTGAATATTTATAAATGCTACCAGTAAAAGTGTGTGTTTGTAGTTAACTGTGTGACAGGTGTTTGTGTTCTGTATGTGTTACCTGATGGGAAATCCTGCCGCACTGATGTTGATGGTCTCCACAATCCCACAGGCCTCAAGTTGAGTGATAACCTGAACATAAACCACTAACCAGTCACTAACCAGCCTGTCAACTAGAATCTGTTTAAACCAACCATAAAATCAACACAGCAGGTATGACGTCATCCTTTCAGAAACAGCACACATGTATTTAAAAGAACCCTACAGTGAAGCAGATGATGTCATTACCTCTTCCTTTTTGAAGGTGAGCGGCCTGCAGTCGGGGTTGGGTTTAATGCAGCGTGTGTAGTGGGGGCTGGTGCTGTGCAAAATCTTCATTAGACTTTCAAGAGAGTTCTGTGCATATTCACAAAGACAGAAGCTGAAAATTAAAGACGGGTCAATCTACAAAACACCCTGAAACCTCAAAACATTGATGAAACACGCATGCTTTACTCTACCGGCCTAACAGTGTAAATGTAGCACTGTAAATATATAGAGGAGCTGGTATTACACACATACACATAAAGTCACTTGCATTTAAACTCTGTACCTTAAATTTGGAGACCACGGTAACGACTTTACTGTGTCCTCTGGACCCGCCACTCTCCTGGTCACCCTCAGGAAAGAGACTCTGCAGCAATGAATCTTGGGATTTCTGCAGGACACTGATGAGCTCAGGGGGAACCGGGTCCTGTGGATCACACACACACACAAGCTTGTGATCTCTCACCTCAGTGACGTTTGACTAAGTCTAGCTACAACTATCTTTATTTCTATCATTTATACCTTATTCTTCTCCATCATGCCCTCGATCTGGTAGCTGACTTTGCCGGCGTAGTGTGCGACTGTGAAATGAGGCTCTTTACTGAGTTTGTTCCAGCTGATGTTGGTGTTATCAGACAGCTCTCTCTCCAGACGAACACGGAACTGCCCAGCATCTGATGCTCGGTTCAGACGACACTCCTGCACACAAAGACATTCTGCTGCTGAGACACGGATAAGGATGAAAGACGGAGAGCTGATCTGTCTGTGTGTAAGAACAGCTTATGTGGTACATTCACCAGAATTTGACTTTCACAGTTTGACGTGTGAAAGTGACCGATGAAGCTCATGAAACCTTTTAGGAAATGCATAATAACATTATGGAAATAATGTTTCAGCTGATCACAAAATGAACTGCAACTGCACTTGTCACAAAGAGAAATTAAGAACAGCTTCATGTGAGACCCCTTTACAAAAGACAACACTTTCATCTGCATGTGAGCATCTGTATAGACGCTCAGCCATAAGACTGCAGGTAAACAGCGCTACAAAAACACACACACATACTGAACCCTATTGATTACAAATGGAATCAGACCTCATTGAGCAGGGAGAAAATGCTGGTGGGACTGCCTTCAATCAAGTCCAGGCAGCCCTGGTTGTCTTGGTAACGTATGAAGGACCACCTCAGCCCCTCAGACACATACTCCTCCTGCTGGGCTTTGAGGTAATGAGCCACAAAATGCTGTTGAAGCTTCTCGTTAGCATAATTAATGCACAACTGCTCCAGGTTATTCAGGAGAAAACACTCAAAACCATAAACGTCCAGCAGGCCTGCAGAGAGCACCAGAGAAACCAGCAGAAAACATTCAGAAAACAAAATATACAGCGCTGGAACGCTTAACATGATGCACATGAAATACATACCAATGAAGTTGCACCACACAGCAGTGTCTGCGCACATACTGTTATTGATAAACGCGACTAACCAATCAAACAGCCTGTAAAGAAAGATGAAAAGATATTGTGACATACTTATAATCAGAAAAGCTTTAGAAACAGGCACAGTCATGTCGTACACTGTGTGGTAACCTCAGGGCTGATTTATAGTGTACACTAGAAGGTCAAGACGACCAGAAATAACAAGACATTTAACTGGTGATTAGTCTTAACCTCAGACGACACGCCCGACAGACTAATCGCTGGCCTTGTCAAGCGATGCCAGTTTCTGCATTAAAACCATTAAAAGATACTCAGAGTTTTGTTAGAGGCGCTTAACAGCAAGTAAACTGGATACTTAACGCTTAATCCACTAATGCAGATAGTCAAAGGTTTGGCTGTGTGATACTTACGGGGACCTCACTGTTCTGACATGCAATCATTACACAACATATAAGCTGGTTTACAGCCCTCTGTGACTCACTGTGCATAGATGACTTTAGCGAGACAGTCTCTGCGGATGCTGCAGTCTGACTGCGAGCAGGGTTTGAGCACGCTCTGTTTGCCAGCGCGCAGAGTTCTCACTGTCAGACAGGACTGAAGTTCCTCTGACGGCACCTGCAGCAGCACAGCGGCCTTCTGCAGAAAACCTACAGAAAACAGAGAGAGAGAGAGAAAGAGAGAGAGAGCTGTCATGAGAGTGCAGTTAAGTCACACAATGTGCCTTCAACACTTCAACCAACTCAACACTGGCAATGTAGTTTGAAACGGGGCACGGTTTGTTGGAGAAACGGGTCATGTGGAAGGTGTTGTGTGGATCTGATGTGCACCAGTGTACCGGACCCGAGACTACCTGTAGGAGGTGGTCTGAGTTCAGATGCACTGTAACTCAGGTGCACGCTCGTTCAGGAAGTAACCTGCGCAGGCATTTTAGCTGAGAACACCTGCATGAGCACCCCAGCTCAACGTGTCATAACCACTGCAACGGGTGAGATACAGCAGAAAAGCATCATCACACACCTCTGGAGTTTTCATCAAGAACACACTGCTGAGACTCTTCAGGTGCAGGACTGAAGTTCACGTTCCCCAGCTGCAGAAGACCTGCAAGAATCTACACAAAACAGTGACGGGTCATTTTATAGCATCTGAAGTTCAGCTCTATTTCTGTTACTCCATCACAACTCACTCTGAATATTTGTGCTCTTTTCTCCTCATCAATGCCCAGGTTGACCATCGCTTCCACAGTCTCCTGCAGACTGTCTTCTGCTCAGTCACAAACAAGAACAACAGTGTCAAAAAACAATAAACCGTCCTAATATGATATTACATGCTTGAACTCTGATATTCACCCTCTAAAGTTTTCTCAGCATGTGGCAACCAGACAAAGTCTTGGTCTGAAGGCAACATCCATTTCAGTCTCTGTTCTTCTGTGGCCCCTTTCATCATCTTCAAAATAAACCATAAATAAACAAAACAGATGCTGATGTTAATGTGAGGGTATATTTAAATGTTTGTATACCAAATTATAGAAAGATTATCTGTTCTTTATTTATTTATTTGGATCTAAGAAAAAGCAATACAATATTAAATGTCTTCATTCACAAAAGTGCCATTTTACAAAAAACATTTATTAATGAACTCAGGAGTTATACAGATTCCTTTCTTGATGGATGTATGCGCTTTCTGGAACTTCAAATTCACTGCCATTATAAAGCTTGATGAACTATTGATTTAGGTCTGTAAGCCTCGAGTAGAATACACATGTTTAAGTCATGGGAGATTCTAAAGGGTTTTAAGCAGCAGTTTTGGATTTATGAGTAAAATAAAGTCTGTTGTTAACATCACTTCACAGGTTTGTGTTTTGCTAAACAAGATATTACACATCGTCAGACTACAAATGTAAAAACATGCTGTAACTTGCTGTCAGCAAGGTTTAAAAACCACCTCAGGATAGAGGTGGTTGGGAAACTGACTGTTGTTTGGTAAGCATGACTCTAACCAGTTTATTTATACAGGGCTCGTCTTTTAGATAACTCACCCACTTATTATATGTGCACTTTTTAAATTGTGTGAATGCAGGTACCTGATAGAATATGTGAAAGTTTCTCTCATTAGGGGCTTGGAAAGCCACTCTGGTCTTCTCCAGCAGATACGTCTGTACCGAGGCCCCAACCAGCAGCTGAGAGCTGCATTATTACACAGACACATGTACACTCATCACAGGTTGCTTTAGGATCGAGAGCAGATCTTAAACTGAGAGAAGAGAACTGTGCAACTGACCCGTTGAGCTGAAGTTGAATGTATTTTCCGAAGCGACTGCTGTTGTTGTTTCGTAACGTGCAGGCATTGCCTGAGAAGAATAAGAGGACAATGAAGAGACTATACAAGCTTCAGAATCATCTTATCTGGTCTTTCTCTCATGCTCACCGAAGGCCTCCATGACGGGGTTGGAGTCCAACACTCGTCTTTCGATCTTCTCTATGGTGCGCTGGCATCTCTGAGATGAAGCTGCAACCGTGGCGTAGTACTTCATCAGACAGCGTGATGTCCACGTCTGAGGAGATGTTCAGTACCAGCGGCTGGTTACATAAACTGCCTGGACTAGTTTTATAAGTTAGTCATCAAATTGTTTCTTCAAGACTAGTCTTTTGTTCTCAGCTGCTCTGACCCACTCACAGACAGCAGGGAAAACACAACGCTAAATGCCAAAATCAATAGAAATGACAACACACTCTTAGCAGTCAGGACAGTAAAATATCTTGAAAATATCTAGAAGGTTCGATCTTCTCATATCTTCTCCTGGTGATGAGCTCAATTAAACTCTACAGTATTCTGGTGCAAATGTTCTGGTCACTCAGTGGAATCTACCCAAATCAGGCAGATGTCAGCATGGACACTTTGCATGACACACCCTCAAAAACCATTACAAAATGTATGTCGAATATGGAATCTGTATCGTGAAGTAAAACCCTTCAACAGACTGCTGTCATTCAGATCAGATGGGATTTAAAAGCAGTGCTAAATTTAACATGTTCAAAACATCAGCCTCGAGGTCACAGAAACATCACTCACTTTCCCCGCCCCACTCTCTCCAGAGACCACCAGTGATTGGTTGGTGGGCTCCACCTGACTCTGTACATTCCTGTAAGCCTCTTCTGCCACGATGAAGATGTGTGGCTTGAATTCCTGCGTACAAACAGATGCTTTAGCACAGCTGCACACAACTACTCAGCTAACAGGGAACGTTCACAGAACATTGGCTGAAGTTCTCTGAAAGTTCTCTCAAAGTTAAAAAAACATTCTTGCAATGACATTAGTAAAACGTTTTTTAAACATTATCTTTTATTATAATTATAACATTATAATTATATTATCATCATATTAAAAACATAATTTTAAGTAGTTGGTGAAATGTTTTAATACAATGTTTACAAGAACTGGATGACTGTCTCTTTGCAGTTCTTTACAACAGAACATGTGCTTGAAAGGTCAGTTAATATTGTTTAAAATGAACTCTGTTTATTTTTGTCCAACTTCCTGATTTGTAAATTTGCCATTAACAGTCTCAGATGCCAAAATAAACAAGGAGTGTAGAGTGTGGTTTGGGTAACTGGCCAATGTGAAGGGAAGGTCAAAACTCTGCATGTATAATAAACAGCTGTTAGATTTACTTCATTACTTTAAAAATGAATGACAACCTTGTTACGGTGACTCATCAGCCACGACAAAAAAGTTTAAAATAACATGTTTATTTCAAAGACACACTCATCGAGTCTTAAGCATTAAACCTGTGTCTGTGTAAATCACTCTCATCAAAGATATCACACTTAAATTAATTAAACAATTCATTAAAAAAGATAAACAGACATTTATTCTATTTGTGTTTCATGAACAAGAAACATTTGCTTTAGGTTTGTAAATTTGTAACACTTTTCATAAAACACTTTGTTTCATTTAACGTCACACAGACCAGGTGTGTAATCATCACCTGACACCTGTCCTTCATTATGACAGAAAGCAGATGGGTGACTGGATATCATCTGAATAACACCTGTTATACAATATACTATACTGAGTGTATTACGTGAAACAGCGCAGTTATGCCCATTTTTCCTAATCCAGGGAATTAAGTATTTTTAAAAAAAGACACAATTATTTACAAACCAAAAGATAAAATTGCTTACAGTAAATGAATACGTTTAGAATGTGTGAATAGAAAGCATCATACTATCCAGTTGTACAGCTAACCATTTACTTAGTGTAGAAAGTTCTACACTACTGTTATACTTAGTAGGTCCTCATAATGTCATCAGGTGTGTGTTTACCTGAGGCTGAGGGGCGGAGTGATACTCCCTCATCACATCCAGAGAATACAGGTGAGGGACGGGCTGAAAGGGGTTCAGAGCCACCAGCGTGCAGCCCGCATGCGTGTAGAACACCTTTGCACTGTACCTGGCCTGCAGGCACTTCAGCACTGCCAAAAACAAACAATAAACACAGCAGGAATGAGACATATGTTAGCTCAAGTGTAGCCCATATGAATCATTTCTCAGTTATGTTTACCCTCTATGTTATTTAAAAACAGGGTAAGCCGCTTTGCTAGCAATAGCAATCTAACTGTGAAGCATAAGATCCCTCCCGTCAGAGCGCTCTCCAAAGGACCGAATGCAATGATTGGACAAACATTTTATGGTCCTGCGCCTTCCACAGAAGATATATATTTATGGGATATATATTTAGTGATTGTTATCAGGATGTGAAGAGACTTTCAACCAACATAACAAAATATGTTTCTGAAAATAATCTCTTACCCTGCCTTTATGTATATTAGAAGATTTAGTATAGCCTGTTGGCTGATACAGAAAGCTGGTAGGTATTTTTGTTATAGCAAATAACTAATATGATGTTGGATATTGGAAATCAGCATTTCAGCTCTAATCTAGAATTCTACAAGAAAACTTACAAGACAAATCAGATATAAGACCCTTAATGTATGATGTAAGATTCTACTATCATAATCAAGCCAATGCTGATAATTACCATGGACCTTTAATTATGTCATGGACCTTTATTTTGAAGTATTTCAGACTGAGAACATCTGTTCTGAAAAGCGTTTACACACACTGTACCTGTAGTGGGGGTGACCGGGTTAACTTTAGTGAGGTCATCGTATGTATGGAGTTCAGATTCATTTATCAGGAAGTCTTTGATGTCCCCCTCCAGTGATTCATTAAGAGACTTCCTGCGTGTCTGGCCTCTGTCTTTCAGCCCATTTACCTGCATGAAACAGATCTGCTCATAAGCTCTCTCACACTGCATCCTCACCAGACACAATGTGATAAAGCAACAGCAATCTCCATTACAATGACTCCAACCGTTGGTTTCTCTTCTATTAAAGACACCACAAAACCAGTTGTCCTCCCTATGGTGATGTCATTGAATTGTTATCATTTTGAAGGGGAGGTTTATGTTTTTGATAAAAAGATTATAAATATATTTTAAAGATTATAAAGATTATAAAAAGGCATATAAATTACATACATTATATATATATAATATATAATCTGACCAGTGTAATCAAAGCATGTGTTAGCAGGGGCAGGACATGTTAAGAATAAACTAATAATACACACTGTCTGCTGGACAGTACTCTACCTAATCCAATTACACATGCCCTGGAAAACCACAACACAACTATCTGGTTAAGAGGAAGTCTAACTTGCAAACAACTTAATTACAATTTACAAATAATTGGTTGATTGTTTTAATGGCAGACCAGCTGAGTGAGAACATGTGTAACTGGAGAAGCTACAGGATTCAACATGATGCTCAGACCTAACATTTATATTTTAAAGAGCAGGAACATTTCTGCCACTGCAGTCTGTGAATCATAGTGGCGAAAAAATTACTGTATCTGAGCCAAGAGCTGGAAGGGCCCAAAGAAGCACGTCGTTACAATAATCACCTGTACTCACTGTAAACAATACAGAAGAATTATTAAGGGTGACCTTAAAATGTTGGACTTGGGATAAAACCAAAACTAATCAAATAAACACATGACTACAGTTTACATTATCTATAAAAATCTGTGTGTACATTAACAGCACCGCTGGTTAATCCAGCCCATTGACAACACTGTCCACGTCAATGAATATGCAAATCAGGTATTCGCGGAAAATCAAAACCATTCCTAGTAATTCACTTCATTACCAGTTACTAACTTAACAGAAAACTAGTCCCTTGTAACCCAAGAGCGATTATTAAATATTTAATGTTAGCTTTGTTCATTTAACTTAACGTATTTTTAAAATCTATCAAACATGCTAAAACAATTCAATCAAATATGTAACAAAACATTATAAAATATACATAAATGATCAATTCCAGAGACAAAGTGATACAGATAAGCTTGTGACGAACATACTCGATAAAAAAAATACTAACACAAAAAGAATATTATTACAACGTTATTTATGTTGTGTTATATACACGTGTCATGACTTTTTAGGTACGTTGGCAACTCCGTGTATTTGTACGTCTAACACTGAAATACATATAATACAGTTCATCTGCTTTCTGTCGGACAGTTACGGCGATGAAATGTTTGTGTGTAAGATGAGATAAAGAATATTAAACGAGCAGTAAACCAGTTAACCGAGTTAACTTTACCTTCCCGCTTGGTCTTCCACCCCTTTCCAAACTCCTCAGTGTCCCGTCACAACTGTTAACGGTCGAAACGTCTCTATTGCTGACTGAAAGTTTTTGTTTGACAGTCGTCATGACTGTAGAAGTTATAAAGTCGAGTCTTCTTGTACTTCGCGTGTTATATCTCTGTCATTTGAGTGATATATGTATATAACATTTTTCCTTTTTGACCACGAACATTCCTGCGTGAAGGACAAAACTCCCACCCGCGCGAGCCCGCGCCAGCCCGCGCCGCACGCTCACTGCCTGCAGCGGATGACACGGAGGTGACGTCACATGATTGACGTACGGCGGAGTACCCGCCCACATAACAATCACGCCCAATCCGGAAGAGAAATTTATCAGTCCCCATGCGCGGAAACACAGTGTTAAAGAACGATTATACCTTAATAATAGTAGTAATCGATTAGCATAAGGTATTTTACTTTAATAGGGTAAATTTAACTGATATGGTGATTTAGGTTACTCTGTGTTCAAGTGCGTTAAACTAGTGTATCATTGTGTTACTGTAGCCGTAAATCGCGGGCGGGGAAAGACGCTCACTCACTTCAAATGACACTAGACGAGGTAGGTCAAGCATATTCATATATCTATTCGTTATGCATGGAAACGTATTCATTTGACTCTTTTCGCCTTTGTTGTTGACTGTGTTGCTTTAGAAAGTCTGGAATTATTTTGCACACATTTGAGCACAAACCATTTAGATTCGTGTGGAAAAATTATCACTGTAATCTGTGGTCAAATCTATCTGATTAAATCTTACAACTTTAAAATGATGGTGGTGATAGAATAAATTGCAGGAGCCGATTAAATTTCACATGTAAAATGTTTATTTCCTCTGTTACATGATGTGTGTGCAAGTGTCATAATCAATCTGTTCTGTAGTTATCAGCATCAGCTATTGATAACCCATATGGGTTGCCCACATACCACGAGTAGGGTTATGTTTGTGCTTTATTCATTTTTGCACATATCTTTGGTTACAGGCGATGGCATTACCAGACGAGAAGGTTGCATTTGTCAGCAACCTTACTGGAACAACCCTGACAGAGGTTTCACTGGGATCCATCCTGGCTCCACTGTGTGTTCTCAGCAGAGGACTCTTCCTGATAGTTCTCCACCTTGGAAAACCGGTCCTGCCACTGTTCTGGGGGGTCCATCTTCTGTTGGACTTCATGATACTCATAATGCCTTTGGTCCTGTCTTGCACCATACTTAGTGACGTTCTTCACTTTGTCATCATGGGTCTCGCTCTAGTGGACTTTGCTGTCCTATACTTTGTGTACATCAACAGAAGTCATCAATCTCAAGGTTCCCTACATAGAACGCTTGACAGATTTCTTCAAACTCGAGTAGAATCCAACATGGTTCCGTTTGTAACTGTATTTCGGGTTTTGGTGAATGTAAAGACCGCCATAAGCATTCTGGCTGTTGACTTCAGTGTGTTCCCGAGACGATATGCCAAAACAGAGACGTATGGCACAGGGGTCATGGATTTCGGTGTTGGAGCGTACGTCATGGCCAACGCACTGGTGTGTCCTGAAGCAAGAGGCAAGGGTGTTCAAGGGTCAAAGTTGAGTCACCTGTTAAAGCAGTGCCTGTCTGTATGGCCCCTGGTGCTGCTGGGGTTGGTGAGACTTGTGAGCCTCAAGTCAACGGGCTACCATGAGCATGTGAGCGAGTATGGCGTTCACTGGAACTTCTTTTTCACTTTAGCTATAGTTAGAGTGATGGCGTCTGTGCTGTTAGCCATCTTTCCTGTCAACACCTCTTGGCTTTTTGCTCTCCTCCTCAGTGGAACTTACCAGCTTATTTTGCAAACAACAGATCTCAAAGTCTTTCTCATTCACAATAATGAGCGCACAGGCCCCCTGCAGGCCAACAGAGAGGGAATCTTCTCTGTGGTGGGTTACATAGCCATCTATATGGCCGGAGTTCAGGTGGGCCTGTACCTGATGCAAAGCAGAACATGTGTTAAAGACTGGATCAAAGTGATTCGTAACCTTCTGTTGTCCAGCATGGGGTTGTTCTTTACCCTGCACTTATGCCAGACATGCATAGAACCAGTGTCCCGCAGAATGGCCAATCTTTCTTTCTGTGTTTGGACTGTGGCCCAGTCACTGCTCTTTCTGTCATGCATAGCCTCTGCTGATGTGGTTTTGCTGTTTTCTAAAGTGATCTCTAATGTTTCACTTGTACCTTCATCATGGAGTCCATGTGCATATAAGAAATCAGCCGATTCTTCAGCAGATGAGAAAATGAGAGGAAATATGGATTCATTATGCCTCATACAATCTGTTCACCGGAATCAGTTGTTGTATTTCCTGCTAGCAAATGTCACAACTGGTTTGACCAACGTGTTAGTAGACACTCTGAACAGCCGTGATGTTTTAGCTGTAAGTGTTTTGCTGATGTACATGTTCACCAACAGTTTAGTTACATTTATATTGCATATCAATAAAATAACCATTAAGTTCTGGTAATACTTTATGATATTGATCAGTTTAAAATACTTAACTAGTACCTTTTCATTTGAAGGTAAACATTTAATGTAACAAAAATTTATTTATTTTTGTAGTTCACAATCTTTTTCTTTTTTCCAAATTCTCGTTTTGAAACATGCTGTATCCGAATTGTTTAAAAGGTGTAAATAAAATCGAGTGTGCCATTTGTAAATATACAACAAAAATGCAAAGGTCTCATAATTCACACAGATACATGTCACCTAAAGGATTAAAAGAGTTTGTTTTAAGCTATTACATTGGCTTCATATGCTAATGAACAAAGTTTAATGTTTATTTTATGTATCAAGAAAATCACATTTTGAAATCTGCGATCTGTTACTTTTGCCTCACTACTGCCATCTCTGTTTGAAACATAAAATTGCAAGATACTTTACGCATGCTAAAATCACATGAAGCCAAACTGACATTTCCCGGGAAATCAAACCAGGCGTTACGGATTACGGGAATATACTTCATGAATAATAAGCCCCTCCCACACGCCAATCAAACAGGCCACGTCACGACGGAGCCCGGAAATACTTTCTGACGTATTTGGGCGCAAAGGGTCAGAGAACGTTCGCCGGTCACACGTTCTTCTGTTGTACTTCTTTGTTTTTGTCCAAAAAAAGCAACTTTCAAAAACAGGTGGGTAGGACAATGGCAGCTTGATTCGTTTCCATTTTACGGCTTGTGTAAATCTACAGAAATCACAGAGGTAACGTCACGGTGAGAATAAACCGGGATAGGTCGAGCGTGTCGGGTCGTCAAAGTAGATCTTGGACAGAACACATCACATCAGAAATAATTCAAATATTACCAATCGCTTCGCTGCAGGTTTAACATACAGAAGTGCATGTTATGCAAAAGCTGCAGTGATGACCGGCAACATGCCGAGCGCCTGCAGAAAGTTTCACAGGTTAGCTGTGTGCTAACTTGACTTTCAGTGGCGAAATTGTCTGTTTTTCTTTCTTCTATTAGTAGTTTAAATCATTCAATATTTTAAAGTTACCAGTTAAAGACTCTCCTACAGGTGGATGTGCGTTTTTTAGCTAGCAGGCTAATTAGCGTGTGTGTCATTGCTGTGACTGTATGAGGCAGCTAATACCGCTTTCGGTATGAAAGGTTGTCATGGCAACCAGGCTGTCAAGCTTAATATTTTGGATAAGTTATGGGATGTATATGTCGTTGTGTTAGAGAGTTTGGGCTGGTGGTTGTTTAGCTGGTCACTGTTAGCATGTGCAGTAAGACTTCTTATCGCACATCTGATAATAAAGCAGTTACAGCATGTGTTTAAACATGTGTGTTCATACATGATCACCGCGTGATGCATGTACGTGTGTATTTCATTCGTACTTAGAAGATGAGTATAGTGTGTGTGTGTGTGTGTGAAGCATCTATACTCAGGTAAGACTGTAGACTGCCTAAGATAGTAATCCGCAGCTAAGCTACAAGAGCAGCTGGAACACTGTTGTTTGACTGTGTTAATGCACAATTAGATGTGCATTATTATTTATTAATCTGGTTAAGGAAAGCTGTTGTTTGTATTTAAAGGGACAGGTCACCCAAAGATGAAAATTCCTCCATTTACTTACCATCATGTCATTCCAAACCTGAATGGAACACAAAAGAAGATATTTTGAGAAATGTCTCAGTGGTTTTGTGTCCGCTGTTGTGTGGTTACCAACAGACTTCAAAATTTCTTCTTTGTGCTCCTCAGAAGCAAAAAGAACACACACAGGGTTAGAATTACATGATATGTTTGTGAGAACTGTCTATTTAAGATTGGAGGTGATATTATTAATAGAGCGCTCACTGAGATTGTCTTGGCAGGGAGATCTCAGGAAGGACATGGCACATTTGGTGGCTGTCTGCAGGGATGGGGATGAGGACTACCTTTTCCTTGCACGTCAGATTCCTTTGTACATTGACGACACGCTCACGGTAAAATCATTTTATTTATTACAGTTTGTGTTTGAAGCAGTTCTGTTACATTCCATTTATGCATGTCAATGTTGTAGATGGTGATGGAGTTTCCTGACAGTATTCTGGAGTTTGAAAGTCATCAGATCAACAGCTCACAGCTGAAACAGTTTATTGAGGTAAATGAATGAAAAGCACTCATTTTTACTGTTTTTGAATATGCATTGGCAGTAAGCACTGCATAATATAACCTGGATGTGTTTTTGTGAGATATTTTTTAATACTGGAATTGAGTTTAAATCAAACAATCAGATTTATTTTTACCTGTTATCTCCACCAGCATCACCGTATGTTGAAGCAGCAGGACCTGAACATGGCGTTGATGGTGATGTCTCGTGAGGTGTTCAGCGCTCTGTCTCAGTGTGTGCCGTGCGTGGGCTGTCGCCGCAGCGTGGAGCGCCTGTTCTCTCAGCTTACAGACTCTGGACACGTCGCTCTGGAGCCCCTCACTCTGGGGTCCACTGGGGTGCTCTCAGTGATGCAGGCGTCCCTCACAGACCCCATGAAACTCTATGCACTCTTTTACATTCATGGGTACGTGATACATTGAGGGTTTCAGAGGGGAAACTCTATGCACTCTTTTACATTCATGGGTACGTGATACATTGAGGGTTTCAGAGGGGACCATTGCAGTAGACATGGATCTAAATTCTGCAGGACATGAGTTACGTGACATCACAATGACATGTTTTCCATCACTCACTCACCCTCAATGTTATTTCAAAGCTGTATGATGTTTTTCTTCTGTGGATCACAAAAGATCACACAGGTTTAAAAAGACATGAGGGTGAGAAAATGATGAAAGAATTTTCACAACTACCCCTTTAACAAAGACATTATCAAGGCTACACGGGCGGGGAAAAATAGTATCAACCAATAACAATCTAGCATATGTTTGATAAGCCAATCATATCCCGATGGATTCAAAACAGTCATATGCTACATTATTATTATTTTTTTAAATCATCATGACACAAAGAATATGCTCCTTGAATAATTTGGAACTTTGGTCGGTGTTTGTTCGTCTTCAGTTTGACAGTTGTTGAATATATTAAAATGCGAGACTTTCTTTGTTTCAGGTCAAAGTTAAACAGCGTGATTGATGCTATTCCCAAGAGTAAAAAGAACAAGCGCTGTCAGCTGCACTCTTTAGACACGCACAAACCCAAACCGCTAGGGTGAGTCACGTGCGGTCGACTACAATAACTGTGGCATCTCCAGTGAAGCTTGAGCTTGGTTAGCAACACTCATGAGTACTGCTGTTGTTTGCTAACTGTAGTTTCTCTCTCACAGGGGCAGCTGGATGGACGTGTGGATGCTGATGTCACAGGACTGTCGTGATGAGGTGGTTTTGATTAACAGCGCCTCGCTGCTGGAAACTCTAGAGACGTACCTGCGCAAACATAGGCAAGAGTTGTTGCTTGACCTTTTGACCTCTTTTTATTTGATCTGGAACCTGTTCTAAATGTTCTCTTTCTGCGATTGCGTCCTCAGGTTCTGCACGGACTGTAAGAACAAGGTTCTGAGGGCTTATAACATCCTGGTTGGAGATCTGGACTGCAGTAAGGAGAAGGGCTACTGCGCCGCCCTGTACGAGGGTTTGCGCTGTTGCCCGCACGAGCGCCACATCCACGTCTGCTGTGAGACCGACTTCATCGCACATTTACTGGGCCGAGCAGAACCAGAGTTCACAGGGGCTTATGAGTGAGTGATTCAGTCCAAAAGAGGAATGAAGGGACATGAGTAGTTACAGAATAAACCCTTTTTTTTCTTCTGAGGAACACAAAAGAAGATATTTTGACATATTTTGACAGATATTTGACAAGATATGACATGAGAGAGAGTAAAATCGAGTGAACTGTTCCTTTAACTGTTCTTCCCAGGCGTCGAGAGAGACACGCGAAGACCATTGATGTCGCTCAGGAGGAGGTGCTGACATGTTTGGGGATTCACCTGTACGAGCGACTGCACAGAATCTGGCAGAAACTGCGGGCGGAGGAGCAGACGTGGCAGATGCTCTTCTATCTGGGCATTGACACGCTCCGCAAAAGCTTTGAGGTGATACTGCTGGAATGAATTTACATCTCCTGAATGTCCCCTGCAGGAAACTGGCATAGATTAATGCTCAATAAAAACAGTTTAAACACAAAAGTCTTTTAAAATTGACCTGTCAGAGGTCTTGACCTTTTGAATGTTTAAAATAATTTTTGTGCCCGTGCGTGCGTGTGCATGTGTGTGTGTAGATGAGTGTGGAGCGGGTTCAGGGCATCAGCAGGCTGGAGCAGCTCTGTGAGGAGCTCTCAGAAGAGGAGAGAGTGAAAGAACTCCGACAGGAGAAGAAGAGGCAAAAACGCAAGAACAGGCGTAAAAACAAGAGTGCCTTTGATGTGAGCGAACAGGAGGCAGAGGAGGAGAAGGACAGAAGTCTCGATGAGGTAAACGCTGTGTTGTGCTTGTGTTTTCTTCCATACAACACTGTGGTGTCTGCAACATCAGCTCATCTGGTTCTCTCTCAGGGTTCCTCAGAGTCTGTGGATGGAGGCTATAAGTCCTGTGGCAGTAGAGCAGAGTCTGTGGGCAGTGGGGAGGAGTCTGTGTGCCATTTGGAGGTCATCATCTCCAATGACCCCACAGCTTCTGTCCTGCACTCCCCCAAATTTAAGACAGGTAAAGAGAGCTTTTGTGTGATATAGGGAGAAGATGCACCAACACACTCTTAAAGCTGCAGTCTGTAACTTTTTCTGGTTAAAAATGAACAACAATCAGATATTGATCAAGTAAATGACTGATCAGTGTTTAAACAGTTTCCTCCCCAATTCACAACAGTAAGTTCATAATAATGATTTATCATTTCAGAAATGTTTGTCTGCAAACAGAAAGAAGCTACAGGTACTGTAGATGATGCAGTGTTTGTATCTTGTTCTTACAGCAGTTGTTTAGAATTTAAACTTGTCGTCCACTTTAAGAAAATATCTCTTCAGGTAACTTTTATGTTTCAAACAGAGATGAATTAAAAATTACAGATTGCAGCTTTAAGGATCTAAATGCATTTAAAATTGATTTACTTCAATAATTAATCTTGTTTATGATAAGGTACCCAGCAACTAACTGTAATCTGATTGGTTCGTATGTTTTTGCATCACCAGCACTGTTGCCCCACAGTAATGGCAGTGACTGTGGTTACTGTTCCAGTCTGGAGGGCAGTGAGACGGGCTCTAGGGAGGGCTCAGAGGTGGCCTGCACTGAAGGCATGTGTGACCATGATGAATCAGGTACAGGTGAAGGTGCCTGAAGAGAAATGTTTGGTGTTCACAACATAGTGAAAATTCAAACTGAGGTGCACAGCGCGGTAGCATGACCCTTTAAAGGTCCGATACAAAGCATTACAGCAGAGCAAAGCACAACAGTTAGCCAACTCGGTGATTGTTTTTATTCTGCGCTTATCGTAGCAACCTGATACATTTTAAACATGGTTTTGCTTCCTGGTTTTCTGATAACAAACTCCCAGAAGTTGCAGCTTTACGTTGGGAGACGTTCTTGCCAGTTTTGTGTGCCACTTGCATCACACGGTCTGTGAACAGATTGATGATCCTTCATTCTGCCTACAGGTGAATGTTCATGTAGTCAGCTGTGCTCAGAGAAGGAGGACGACACTGTGGACACCTGTGTGGAGTGCTGGACCAACTCAAACGAGCACACGAGGAGCAAAAATAAAAAGAAGAAAAGAAAACACAAGAGCTCCCAGTGCAGGAGTGAACATGTGAGCTTCAGCATGACTGGTGCTTAAACAGAAGCTTCAATGAGCTTCAACACTGAGCCTGTGATCTGTTCTTCTCTCACAGGCATCTACAGTGAAGGAGAGCTGCATGTCAGACAGGAGAGGATCTAAACCAGCTGTCGTCGATGAGTCCTCCTCTCCTTTATCACACCTGTGCAAAGACAAATCATGCTCCAAGTCGTGCCATGAATCATTAGCGAGCTTTACTCGCTCCACCAGCGGCAGACATTCACACCCTCAGCATCTCTTCCCAGACGCCCACGAGCACGGCGACAACAGTGCCAAGAGTCTCATAGAGTTACTGGTGAGTGTTCACTCTCAACAGCCTGTAGATGAATCAGAGGTGTGTTAGGTGTGCCAGGTCCAGGTGTTTCGTACACTCGTTGGTTGGGCTGGGTCGGTCGGGTCCATCATTTACTCACTCTCATGTCATTCCAAACCTGCATGACTTGTGTTCTGTCTTCTGTGGAGCACAAAAAAAGATATTTTGAGAAATGTCTCCGTGGTTTTGTGTTCATACAATTAACAATGTATGTTCATACAATTTTCATGTATCTTAGAAGTGAAACAAGTCACACAGGTTTGTAATGACATGAGGGTGAGTAAATGATGAGAGAATTTACATTTTTGGGTACGCTATCCCTTTAAAGTGTGACTGTACAAGACTCTTGCCTGTGTGTCCAGTGTTGTTCTGCTTTTTCTCCATTAATGATTTGTTTTGATTTCCCTGTAAACAGAATGAATCTGAAGTGACCTCAGATGATGAGAACTGTCTGACTCAAGATGAGATCCAGTCGTTTGTAGAGAACAACAAATCCTTCTACCGCACACGAGAGCAGTACAGACAGCACCTTAAAGAGCGCTTTACCAAATACTGCCGCTCCAGTGTGTGTGCTGAAGAGTGGCCGTCCACCAGCAGCATCAACTAGACCCTCAAACTCAGTTTTATACACGTAAAAACACTGATCACTGCATTGTCACGTTTTTGATTTATGAAGCATGGATTGGGAACGTGGCAAAACATGGATTAGGAATTGTCTAGAATTGCTAAGCACTGTATTTGGGTCTCAAATTTGAGGACATCTTTTCATTATTTGTCCATATTTAGTATTTTTTGTTCAGAAGTTACACGTCTTTCACCTTTATAGAAACGTTCCCCTTTAAGCTCCGCCTCTTTAACTCCAAACCCTTTTCAGCCAATCACAGCTGACTTGGTTTTCTTTCTCTTGTGACACGTGGATTAGGAAGCAGGTCGTTAGGAACACAGTTATTAATGTGATAATCCAGCTCACAGGCCTGTAGGGTTAGATGCTGCCAGTCTTAATGTATGTTTGTGAATCATTTCCATAACTGTGACAATTTTAGTGGAATAAATTGTACCAATAAATGTGTACAGATATAAAAAATTATAAAAAAACATTTTACAGAATGATAAAAACATCTTTATAAACATGTTTGGATGTAATGTTGAACACAATGTGCGAAATTTACATAATAAAGAATATTTATTAATATGCATCAGAGTTGAATGTTTTGTGTGTGTGTGTGTGTGTGTGTTTGTTTGTTTGTATTTATTGGGGACGAATTTGTACCCAAAGATCAGCAAAACCTAAGAAATCTGAGCAGAACCTCGTCCTCATTTGTTAAAACACTATAAAATGTGATAGACATGCAGAAGGATTTCTGTTCAGATTAGAGTGAGTTCGGTTATATTGTTTATAACTGGCTGTATAAACTCAAAAATCTCTGAGACCTAAAATTAAAGTAGTCACTCTAGTTTATTAAATGATCTAGATTTGTCATGAAGCTTCAGTGCTCAGAACTATGAGTGCTCGTTCAAAACTTATTTTAGACCCAGAAGATGGATACTGTCATCCACTAGATGGCGTGTTATGTATTCTGTATGTAAGATGTAAATCTGTTGGTTCTAAATGCATGTTGATGGGAGAAATTGTTGCTATACACACTCAGAACAGAAGGTTCTTCATGATTCCATAGATGGCTGTATGGTTCCATAAAGAACCTTTAACGTCCAAAGAACTTTCATGTTTCACAAGAGGTTCTTATGGGGGAAAATGTCTTTTTATTAGACAAAGGTAAGAAAGAAATGGTTCTTCAAAGAACCTTGGACTGAATGGTTCTTTGAGGAACCAAAACTAGTTCCTCAACGGCATCACTGTGAAGAACCTCTTGTAGCACCTTCATTCTTAATAATGTGGCGGTGAAATATATTTGGAAATTAAGTCAGATATAAAATGTCAGAAAGATATGTGTGGCTTTTGCACACAAACGATGCGGGATTGTTTGACATGTGTCTGTAGTCAGTTCACATCAAGTTCACGCACATGTGGATCAACACATTAACTATAGACATAATTTACTACCTACCATTTAACAACCACAACGCGTCACAAAGTACTTTTCATTTTAAACACTGTATCTATTGTTGTATAATGTACAGCCTTTGAGATCATTTTGTAGTTCACTGTCTGAGACGTGCGCTTGTGCTCTATATTCAAAACTAATTCCACTTCATTTGACTTGTTTGTTATGTACTGGAACCACACTTAGAATTACAAAAAAAATCACGTACAGTTTGTTCAACATCTAAAATAAGTGACATTCACGTTTTAATCGCAGATCAAAGTTAAAGCTATCGAGCAAAAAGCGCGCGGGCGGCGACGACAACCCAAATCTCGTCCGTTTCCTCCGCCGTTAATATTTAATCGCGGGTGCTGCGGGGATTGGACCCGTGTGTGTGGAGCTGTTCCTGGGTGTCAGCAGTACAAGATCTGGGAGGGTTTGACGCGACTTGTTCCCGCCCTGAGCGCGTTGAACCAGTGAATTGATATTTCGCATCAGCGATATTATCACACAGCCGACCGACGCGGTAACAGAGACGCCGCCGCGCTCATTCTGACACGCCGCAGTGATTCATTGTATCAGCTGAAGATGAAGCGCTGGAAGGGGAGAGTCGCGCTCGTCACCGGAGCTTCTGTCGGCATCGGAGCGGCTGTCGCTCGGGCTCTGGTCCAGCACGGCATGAAGGTGGTCGGATGCGCCAGGAACGTGGACAAAATCGAGGTGAGCGGTGTTTCAATGGCTGTTTGGTGGATTGTCGGCGGCTAGGATGAGATTTCAGGCCTGAACGATGTTCTGGCGGCGGCGCTACTTTGTTAGCTCGCTGCTGACTGAGATAAAAGATCATTCGTCGTGATCTGTTCTGAATCCAGTTAATTTTCATACATTCATGATTTTCAGTGTTTGAACACAAGGCTGTTAATTGTTACATACAACCCCTTTGTTTACAACCGCAGGTGTGTCTGATTTATTTAACGCATTATCGTCTGTCATGATCGATCAATAAAACTGATTGATCGCTTCTGATTAACCATCTTAGCCACGCCCACTTTACTCAAGCGCAAAACATCACTCTGGGATAGTAATTCATATCATTTGCATATCAATTTGCATATTGCAAGAAAACAATAGAGAAGGATCGTAAAAGTAATCCACGGAACTCGTGTGTTATATGCGGAGTCTTCTGACGTCATATTTGTGAGGAACATACAGAGACATTAACCTACAGACGCCTTCTTAGTAGTTGACTCTGCATATTAAGATTGAATATGAGAGAAGTGTTTTAAATGGCACACTGCCACTTTAAGAGTAAACGCAAGTGTTCAGTACTGTTCAGTGTCTGTCAATCAATCAGTGACGTGTTAATGTTTGATGGATCTGCAGTCCTGCCCTTGAGCAAGACTCGAACACATGCGCACAAACTCTGTAAGCTCATAAAACCAGTGTTCTGTTCCTTACCACCACTGGTCTCATCACCACCAGGGAACATTCCCAAAACATTGGCTAACATTCTCTGAAAGTCCTCTTAAAGTTATCATAAAAATATTACTGCAGCGACATTACATATTGTATATATCAAGAGCGTTATTCTTAAGTTGTCAGTGGAACATTTAAAAAACGTTACAGAATTAACAGAGTTTTTGAATAATGTTCTTACAACCGAGCAATAACATTAATACAAATCTAAAAACTGGACTTTTGGAACATTCTTAGAACTTTCAAAATAACATTTTTAACATTATTACTTAGTGGAAACGTTAGGGAAATGTTATTTCAACCTAAATTTATTAGTTGGGTTAAAGCTGGTTGGGAAGATGGTCATGTGACTGTGGGCTGCACATCTGCCATTGTTGTGTTTTAATTTAAAGGGGTCTTGCACATTTTATTATTATTTTTGCCCTGATATCCACTTATAATTCCAGTTAAGCGTTTTCTGTACCTCAACATACAAAATGTAATATTTCCTTGCGGATGTTTACAACTAAATATATTGGTTTTTTTTGAGTCTTTAAGACTCTGTATAGTTGTATAGTTCCATGCTTCAGTAACAGCTTCTTTGTAAAGTTGAGTTACATTGTGACAGATGAATGAAGCAACTAAAACATACCCATAATTAACATCATACGGAGACATCAGAGATCTTGTTATAAATAAATTTACACAGAGTTACACTCTCCCTAATCCTAATAGATTAGAAGAATCACTATCCTGATTTGTGTTTTCCATGTCATGCAAATACTGTATTTGCATACTGCTGATTCATTGCAATGATGTTTAATGGTTGTTCTTTGGTGTGTGTTTATTGCTCACTGTACATTCATGCTGTGTGTGTGTGTGTGAGTTTGTGACACAGATTCAGAGAGTTATATTGTTATGATGAACAAAGGTTGAATGGTATGACAGTGAGTCTGTTCAGGTTATCTGCAGAACTTCAGAACTTTAGTTGTCCAATCAGAAAAGGCCTGGAAATGTGTCACTCTGATAGGCTGTCATCATCAGTGAGCAGTGTTAAGGGTTACTGAACATGAAGACAAGACATGTGAGATAAAGTCTCATTACTCTCATATGTGAAATGAGGGACGAGATTGTCTGTCTGACCATGAGACACGTGTAATTGTGTCAAATGTGTTTTCTCTAAAGAGACTCTCTGTTCTTGCAGTAATGCTAGTAGACATGTTTTTAATGTTACATATCATTATCTATTACAAACGTTATTCTCAAGTAGTTAGTGGAATGTTTTAAAAACATTACGGAATTAAAACATGTTAATAACATTCTTGTTCATTCATATTACTCAAGCAGCAATGTCAATACATTGTCTATAAACTGGACTCTTTACACGCTTTTAGAACGTTCAACATTAATTAATTTGTATAGTTTTTGTTTGGGAAAAGTTCTTACAACCTAAAATTGTTAGCTGGGTGTGTGCATGCAGTATTTTAATTCAGTTCCTCAAGAATGTAAATATTTGTACACAGCAGACTGGGGGTGATCGCGACACCAAATATTCAGCAGCCTCTACCAGTTCTGCTAATGGAAAAACAAATGCTCTTCTTTATTAAAAATATTATCAGTAGAGAAATATTAACATAAATATTCTGCAGGACAGAACATCATTAACATTCTGTACAGTACGCTGTATTTTTAGCCGGACGGGTTTTACTGCTGTACTGTAACAGCACACAGGAAACAAGTGAAAACAGAGTGAAAACACTCTGATGCTTTTCTGTTGGTTTGTTCCTGAAGCTCTAGTTTTTTAAAACACCCGTAAACACTATGTGCAGTATGAGGGACGGCTTTCAGAACTGCTGTTTATTCCAACTAAACAGCCCCCTGAGAGAATGAGAGAGGGTAAGAACTGCCACACGAGGGACTGTGGGCAATAGTGATGAAAAAAATAAGAGGCTGGGGGTAAAATTGTGGTTACTACAGGATACAGAGTGGAATGAAGAGCGTGTTTGATGAGGGGCCAGTTTTAATGTGCTGCTGGTGAGTATCAGGGTCTGTTATGGTGAATTCCAAATTCTGTTCCAGGATCAGTTTTATCATTCATATCAGCAAACGTTTATTTTGGTGTATACTGTCACTTTAAGAACAGAAGGATGTAAACTTTTGAACAGAATGATTTGGGTTTATTGTGATCATTTTGTCTTGGAAATGTAGCCAGAGAAACGGGCTCGCTCTGCTAATGATGATTCAGTTACTGTTCTCTCTCTCTCTCTCTTTGTCCTTGTGTTGTTCAGAGAGGTCACACATGTCAAGCAGAATATGTAATGCATCTCTCCTTACAACGCAGGCTGATGATGTCTTAAGTGTTTATTCCTTCACCTCAGAGCTCAGAAACTGTGTCCCACTGAGGTTGAAGAACAGCAGTGATGGGTGAGGGCAAAGATTATAGAGTTAACATGATGCTGCACTTCTGTTACTACGAATGGGGGAAAGTGCAACGCTCAATATGGCCGCTGTAGCGAGTGAAGCCCCACCCGCTAGTAGAAACAACCAATCATCAATCACCAAATAGTAACATTCTCTGGGGGAGGGGCTTGACAGCCTTTGCAGTACCTGAAGAAATATTGAAATCTTTTATAAGCACAATTTGAGCAACAATGTATGTGATCTTAGCTGACGGTATAAGAGACATCTGTCTTGTCACATCCAAGTAGATGAACTTGGTCTTGTATGACTGAAAAAAAACTCCTGGAGGAGTTGCAAAGATGGCCGCCAGGTGCAGAGACTCCCTTAAAGGCGCTTTGCAAAGAGAGAGGTGTTGAAGACATTGATGATGTACAGCAGAAGATAAAGATCAAAGAGTTGGATGGAAAAAGCGATAGCTGTGGGGCTGGAGGGTGTCATTTAATCTGTGAGTGCTTGTCCTTCAAGCTCAGCTGATTCCTGGAAAGCAATCGGCGCATGGTGCAGTGCATGCAGGCGCGCTGCTGGAGTCATGATCTTTACCTCACGCATGGAATCTGTAAGCAGCAATATTCCGCTGAGCTGTTTGAGTGTTTACAGCGTGAGATCAGGGCTGAACGCGCGCCTTAGTGTTTTGTAAATGTTATGTGACATTTAAAGTGTCACCTGCTAAAAGTCCGAATCAGATTAAACGGGTCACACCTGTCTAGAAACAAGCAGCAGATGAGTCTGTTGCTACAAGAGTTTAACTAATTCATGCTCATGTCACACAAAGAATACTATATTCATATAGTATATATATATATATAGCATAATAAAAAAAATGAAGGCCATTCTCTGTGTAAAAATAAGGATTTGAGGTCAGTAATTGATTGGGGTGTAAATGACAGGTGGAAATTGTCTTTTAATCTCAACAATCACACTTTCCGACGTGGAGCTCTGGTTGAGCCGCACGGAAAGGCCCTAGATTCATTCACTGATGTTGTGAAGCAGTTCACAAGCACTGGCAGGTTGTTGTTTTTAAATTGATATTCAGTTCAATTAAATATGTCTTTATGTGGTTTTTGTCCATTACTTTGGTCAGTCAGGTTGTGTGTAAAGCTAATAAATCAACACTATGGTGTTTACATTGCATGTTGTCTGCTTTGGAGGCAGTTTAATATTGTACATGTAAAGTCAAACAACATGAGTGTTAAACCATAAGCACATTGTCATTTTTCCTCCTCAAGCTCTCCAGCGTGCAGTTGACACACAGTGGAAATGGCACATTTGGATGCATTAGCGGTGATGTTGATGTATGAGCAGGAAATGTCACACTGTTGCTTCTGTCAGTCTCAGCTGTTTGTTTTAAAGCAGAATTCTGTGTGAACTGATTCTTCCTGTTGTCACTCACATTAATGGACGATCTTTGTGTACGTTTCGTGGCATTTGAGGGAGGCCCTGCCGAACCGGTTCCAGGCACTGTTGAAAAACACAAACATTGGTCAAAGAACATCAGACGACATTAAAGAGTAAATGTTATGCGACTGTCACAGTTTTTAGCTCTTGTTACATTTTCTCTTTAAAGTAATAGTTAACCAAAACAAAACATGTCATTTACTGACAATCATGTAATTCTAAACCTGTGTGTAAAACAAAGAACTCTCAAACCTCTGTGCCATGAAATAATAGTTTATATTCAGTTTATATTTAAAGCCTCAGTCTGTAACTTTTGTCTCTCTACTGCCATCTCTGTTTAAAATATAAAAATGCAAGTTTTTAGTACAGTATTGTACAGTATTGGTGTTTCACTCTTATCATTGTGTGGAGAAGAGCATGACACGAGTGTGAGTATATGATGTCAGAACTTTCATTTTTAGGTGAACTGTCTCTTTAATTATTCTGATAAATAGAGCCATTGAGTTCTGTGAAAGAACCGTAAACTCCGCCCCAGCTGTCAGATCTGACGCCAGGTTTCACAGCTCTCGTAAAAGACACTTCATCAGATCTAAAATAGCCTGCTGACATCCGTCCCACACACACACACTCTCTCTCTCTCACACAAACACACACACACTCTCTCTCTCTCACAAACACACACACTCTCTCTCTCTCACAAACACACACACTCTCTCTCTCACACAAACACACACACACACACACTCTCTCTCTCACACAAACACACACACACACACTCTCTCTCTCACACAAACACACACACACTCTCTCTCTCTCACAAACACACACTCTTTTACACACACTCTTTTACACACACACTCTGTCTCTCAAAAACACACATTTTTTCACACACTCTCAAACACACACATAGTCTTTCACATTCTCTCTCACACACACACACACACACACTCTCTCACACACACACACTCACACTCTCTCACACACACACACACACTGGTCTTCCGGCAGGCGGGCATCGGGGGGGTGCTGGGCTAATGAATTCTGTGGTGTTGGCAGGCGGGTTATTGTATTTGTTGAAGTCTGTCACCGTGGTGCTTCATATAGACTGAACTCTTCTATTCACAATCATTCAGTGTTTCTCTTACACTGGGCAGTTTGCCAGCCACAGTTTGTATAAGAGAAGCTTTTTCTTCCCACTGCGCTTTGAAATGGGTTGACTCCACTTGCACCTACCGATGTACTTTTACAAGCTCTCTCTCTCTCTCTCTCTCTCTCTCTTACTCTCTCTCTCTCTCTTACTCTCTCTCTCTCTCTGTCTCTCTCTCTCTCTCTCTCTTACTCTCTCTCTCTCTCTGTCTCTCTCTCTCTCACTCACTCTGTCTCCAGCTTTGTTCCATCCAAACCCTGGTGACCCAAACCATTGTAAGACATCATGGGTACACCACCTAGAACTTCCAACTGGCCAAGAACCACCAACTGGTTTGGTGTAAGGTGGTATTCAGGGGCGGGTCATCAGAGAGACATCTCATCTTCTATGTGATGCTGGCGTACAATAACCTGTGTGGTCACAGAATGTACAGATTACAGAGACAAAATTCTATTTTTAATGAAAAATACAGCTGCATACCGTTCCATGCCTGGATATAAATATATTAATATAAATTATAATATATATATTACCCAATTCAGCAGCCAGTGTGGCAGATTCATTCTGTTCCCTGTATGCGTGTGTGTGTTTGTGATTTTCATCCAGCGCGTGGAAGATGTATCTTTTCTTCTATCCCTGTAGAATGACTAATACATGCTTCATATCCGTGTGGAGTAGACCAGAGCTGTAAAAATAAACCTGAAGGGCCCCTGAGAGTCCTCACACTGCAGCCCCTGATGGCTCCGTCTCCACAGAGCACACAACACCATCAGCAGACGCGGATGCGCTCGGTTCACTGAGTGCACGGAACCCCGAGAGGGCGGGGGGAGAGAGACACTGCAACAGATCAAATGTGATTATCTTTCATCACAAGCCTTAAGGCTTTAGGTTATATCTAATTGAACTCTTTTATTCTTATACTAGTCACACTGTCTGAGTGTACTGCGGGTTATATTAAGTAATATGATGAAAATGATGTAATATGAGATTATTCGGAGCCCCCACCCCCCCGTGTGTTGTGAGATGGTTTCATCCGCTGGTGGTTGTGTGAATCTGCTCTCATGGTGACCTTTTGTTGCCGACTGGGCAGACACCCAGCTAAAAGCGAACGTTCACAAAACATTGGCTAACATTCTCTGAAAGTTCTCTCAAAGTTATCAAAAACGTTCTTGCAGTAACGTTAGTAGAGCTTTTTTAACGTTATATATATCATATATATGAAACATATACAAATTATTAAGTTATTTGTGGAACATTTTAAAAACATTTCAGAATTTAAATAGTCTGAAAGTATGTGTGCAACGTTTTTGTTTGCTGAAGTAACTAAGTTAGCTTAAACTTAACTGAAAAATGAAGGTCACTAAAAAATGAAGGTCATTTTTAACTCGGTTGTGACACTAGTTATGCTGTGCTATGACCAAAATATACCACAGTATGACATTGCAGGTAACCACCCGGCTAACAATTTAAGGCTTAGTTATTTATAGTAACCTGCAGGTCAGTGTGTCAGTCAGGACTGGTTAATGAAATCTGGCCGCACAGGTTGGTTCAGAAATGACACAGCAGTTATCTGACCACACCCTCCCTCACCTGACCCCGCCCCCTCTCCTCTCAAATCAATTCCTTCACTCTCAGAAAGCTTTTCTGTTCAGCAACATCATCTGAGTCTCATGCAGGACCATTCTGTTGTAACAGAAATCACATCACTTACATTAACAGGTCTCAGGTCAGTGTTTGTGGCCAGCCGCTGCTAATAGTCGATTACTAATGATGCTCTTGGCGTCTGAAGGGCTAGAACCATTGTTAAAAATCTGATTTTAATGACATTGAGTAACGATTCAGCCCGACCTTTGGACAGCTGTAATCTATCACAGGCAGAAGTGTTTGTGTGCAGGTGTGCGTCCAGCTAACAGGGAACCTTCTCAGAACATTGGTTAACTTTCGCCAAATGTTTTCTCAAAGTTATCAAAAATGTTCTTGCAGTAACGTCAGTAAAATGTTTTTAACAAGTTTTACCTTAATGGAAATGTTCTTACAACCTAAAACCTTAGCTGAGTGTGTGTGTGTGTGTGTGTTTCTACCACTGTGGTTGAAACGAGGATGGTAAAAGGATGATAAAAGTCACGCATGCCTACATTGTGGGGACAAGCCAGCGGCCCCCATGAGGGAYACTGATTATGACACATACTAAATGATGCTTTTTTTAAAGGTAAAAAACCAGACAGGTTTCTGTGAGAGTTGAGTTTACGGGTAGGGTGGGGGTTAGGGGATAGAATATACAATTTGTACAGTATTAAAGTCATTATGTCTATGAAAAGTCCCCATAAGGCACAGAAACGAGTGTGTGTGTGTGTGTGTGTGTGCGTGTGTGAGTTGGATGAGATTAGTGTCGCCTGTGGTTCTGATTCTGATGTGTGTAATCACCAGGGACTCAGTGTGACCTTTACAATACTGAAATGTCAGTAGGGGAGGGAAGTTCTTTTAATTTACAAAGCTGTTTCTGGCACTTTTGTTCACCGGGCGTCTCTTCTGGTTCTGAAGCTCTGAGGTTCTGAAGCTCTGTGGTTCTGAAGCTCTGAGGTTCTGAAGCTCTGAGGTTCTGCTAATGAAGATGAGAATGTACAGTGACAGGCTAAATTGCTCTTTGCTACAGGTGCAGGAAGAGGAGAGTGTGTGTATTTCTGCCTCACAATTCCCTGAACAGCGCTCACTCACACAGAACTCTCCTGATGTGCTTGTGTCTAATACACTAATACAGCCGTGAGAAAAGAACATTAATTGAATATGATAACAAAACCCATTTATTCTCTTATAGTCTCTCTCTCTCTCTCTCTCTCTCTCTCTCTCTCTCTCTCTAAATGTAATCTTATTTCTCATGCTTATATCATGCAGGACGGTTGTTCAGTGAGGAAAGCCCTGACTCATGTTTAAATCCTCTTTCACAGCTGACTCAAAGGTTTCAGGCAGATTTGACCTTTAAATAAAACTAGTATTTCACTTTATTAAGATTAACATTGTCTTCATTAATTCAGCTCTGCATCCAGCAATTTTAGGTTGTTAAAAAAATGTTATTTTAAAAGTTCGAGAAGCATTTAAAATCCAGTTTTTTAGATGTCATAACATTATTAATTAACATTATTGCTTGACTGTAAGAACATTATTGTTTTTTTTAATTCTGTAACGTTCCACTAGCAATTTAAGAATAATGTTTTTATGGTAACATTTTTAGAAAATAATGTTAAAAAATGTTCTACTAACATGACTGCAAGAATGTTTTTGATAACTTTTGATAACTCAGAGTGTGATCTGAGAATCACTGTCAGTGATAAACCTGTTTATAGATCAGTGTGCGTGCGTGTGTGTGTGTGTGCACGCATGTGCCTGTGTGCATGTATGTGTGCGTGTGAGAGAGAGTGTGAGTGTGTCCCATAATCCAACATTGTCCGGCAAACTCAAGTATTAAATTGTGTGTGTTGTGTATTGTGTAATTGTGTAATTTTAAAGTATTAAAATCGATCCTAAAAGCACCTTTAGCCTTGTTTTTACTGTTGCCATGGTGAGACAGTAAGGAAAACACAGCAATCATGATAATGAGTTGTTGAATTGCTGCCCCTCGTGTGGGACTTCAATACAATAATTCGTTGTTTTCTCTCATGAGTTTGGCAGCAGGATTGTTCTTAATTAGTTGAACGGAGTTCAAAATCTAATTTTATGTAAAGCTCACTGTAGTTTCCATCCTGTTTCAGGCAAGTTAAAAGAATGCAGTGTGAAGACCAGTTCAATGAGTTCTGTTCAACTGACTCTTACGTTTGATTGGTTGTTTGTTTGTTTGCTCAGTGACATCATCAGAAGGGGTGGGGCTGATTTGGTCCTCTGTTAAAATGTATTTCACAGTTTTTAATTGCTCATTTATCTTCCACGCTGTCGTGAACAAACTATTCAGTGTCAGTCACAGGTTCTTGGAGATCCTGTAAATCAGGGTGTGTGTTCCTAATGCTGATAATCTAACATTAGTCATATTATACTGTAACGCATCAAGCAGTTTTCCTTATATAAAAAGAGCTTCAATCTAAGTTCTGTTTCCTCTTGTGTCACATTGCTGTGTTCTGATAAACAGGGTCATTGTTATGAACCCAGCTAACAGTTTAAGTTGTAAGAACATTTCAGACTGGGAAGATCAGACTGGATGATGGATGTGATTGTGGTTTCTCTGGGTACAGAAGCTGGCAGCGGAGTGTCAGAGTGCAGGATTCAGCTGCACACTGAATGATGGATGTGATTGTGGTTTCTCTCGGTACAGAAGCTGGCAGCGGAGTGTCAGAGCGCAGGATTCAGCGGCACACTGATTCCATACAAGTGTGATCTGTGTAACGAGGATGAGATTCTCTCCATGTTCTCTGCTATCAAGACTTTGCACCAGGGAGTGGACGTGTGCATCAACAATGCAGGCCTGTCCCACAATGAACCTTTGCTGAGCGGAAACACGGAAGGCTGGCGGAACATGATCGACGTGAGACTCACACACACACATCAGTTCACTCATTACATCACAAAGCATTATGGGATTGATCTTCTGAATTGCAGAATAATGTGGCTGTCTCCACTGTGTGTTTTCTGCAGGTGAACATACTGGCACTGGCCATCTGCACACGTGAAGCTTATCAGTCAATGAAGGAGAGAGGAGTGGACACTGGACACATCATCAACATCAACAGGTATCTGCTGTATGACTTCAGTGAATGTTTGGGGACACACGTGTTGCTGATGTCTGCTGCTCTTTTCTCTGCAGTATGAGTGGTCACAGGGTGATTTCCAGCTCTGATACACACTTCTACTGTGCTACTAAATTTGCTGTGACTGCACTGACAGAAGGCTTGAGGCAGGAGCTACGAGAGGCCAAAACACACATCCGAGCCACAGTGAGCCCACGTTACACATCCCTGGTGTCTGTTCCCAGCCAACAGGGAACGTTTTCAGAATGTTAGCTAGAGTTCCCGAAAAGTTTTCTCAAATGTCTAGTTAGTGGAGTCCACTTGTTAGTGAAGCATTTTGAAAATATTTTAGAATTTAAAAAACATGAAGATAATGTTCTTATAAACAGGCAATAACGTTAATACAACAGTCTAAAACAACAGTTTAAAAAAACTGACATTTTAATAACATTTAATAACATTTTCAACGCATTTGCTACTAATGGAAGCGTTTGGGAAATGTTTTTCCAACCTAAAATTGTTAGCTGGGTTGTACTGTTGAAGAGCTGTCTTAGCTCTTAACACACAAAACATTAACACATGAACACACAAAACATTAACACATGAACACACAAAACATTAACACATGAACACACAAAACATTAACACATGAAC
>JAZGTI010001328.1:0-45754 GCA_036877585.1 Botia kubotai
CTTCTTATACTGTGTTTGAAATACCTAGACCTGTCTATAGCACTTATTCACTGTTGCCTCTTATTGTAATTGAAGTTGCTTCCTTGTCCTCATTTTGTAAGTCGCTTTGGATAAAAGCGTCAGCTAAATGACTAAATGTAAATGTACTGAAAACACAAACTGAAGCACTACAGACTTGTTTAACACTCCACCATCACTACACTTTAAAGTCAAGCAATAATTAGCGACACATAGAAAGAAAACCCTGTTTGGAAAACCTTTGTTTTCATAATGATACAAGTGTTGTAGAGCTCTACCAAGTTGGTAGAGCATTGCGCTAGCAACGCAAAGGTCGTGGGTTTGATTCCAAGGGAGCACATGTACTGACAAAATCTATAACTTAACTAACTGTAAGTCGCTTTGGATAAAAGCGTCTGCTAAATGCATACATGTAAATGTACTGTAGAAAATGGCATGATAACGCATTTTATCAATGCTAGTGTAGATTGTACCTGGATGCCCATTCCTTCAGGTACTGTGATCTTCCACACGCAGCTCAGACTGTTCAGGTATGGCTCAGGGTAGCCGGGTGACAGAATAGTCCCTGTTCGCTGGGTTAGATTCCCTCCACATGGCACTACGGCACAGGTAACAGGAGGAAAGAATATAAGGACACGCAGAGAAAACAAACCTCACATACCATCCCCAAACATATCCAACTGTATTTACAATCCTCAGGACACAGTCATTTCCCTTGAGGCTCCTGTGGTCAAACATCTGCTAGCTGCAGCAGAGCGCAGGTAAGCAGCTGCACACGAGCCGCGGACACCTGAGTGTTCACGGCCTAAAACACAGAGTACCCGCAGAGACATCTGTCACAAATGTGTGTGTTTGTAGTATGTGTGTGTGTGGCATGCCGGAGGCCATGACTGCTGGCCCACAGCTGTTTGCTGCTGCTTGTTAAGCAGGGGGACAGCGTGCTGGAGACAGTTCCCTCCCAGGAGAAGACTTATTTTGCTTGCTATGTTTCACATAGTGAAATGCAGTCACTAGAGCTGTGATGTGGTCTCCTCTTACAAAAACTAGCCATGGTTTTCTTAAAGTGAAAGTGTAATAATGATGATTTTGGCAATTTGATTACCATTTGTATAATCACAGTTTTACTACAAATACCATGGTTAAAGTATTGTTGTTGAAGAAAAAACACGGTTAATTTGGAGTTAGTATGGTTTACCTATAGTAACCATGTTTTTGGTTTCAAAACCGTGGTTAATTGTAACACAGGTTGGGAGGGAAGTACATATATTTAAAATATACAAACATGTAATGATACCACTTTTTATACACTGTATAAAGTGGTAGCACACAATTGTTACTTTCAGGAGTTATTTCTACCTGATCGAACAAAAAGCTTTGCTGGTGATACCTAATGCTGATTCAGTGGTTACATAACATTTTGACTTCAATGAAATGTAATTTGTATGTTAGCACTGTTTCAGAACATTGTTTTAGTGTAGTAGCAGTATGATCGAGAGCAGATGCAATTTGTTACCTGAGTGCTGTTTAACTTTCAAATGTTCACATACTGAATTTGCGTGCATGCTCTGTGAAGAGTGCTCATGGCGAGGCAGCTGCAAGTCTAAATGCTTAAATGCGCTTTGTGGATCTTGTAAAAAATTATGTAAACAAACTAAACACAGATGGTTATGCTTTAATTAAATGCAAACAGGGAGGTATGTGAACTAAATTTTCTGTCAAAATTTCTCATCAGATCTGTGCATTGCAGTGTTAACATGCAGCCTAACAGACCTGTAAATGTTTATTATTTAGCTATTATTAATACAGTATTCAAATTCAATATTGGTAATTTACCTGAACATCAAAAATGAAAAAAAAAAATAATGGTAAAAGGAAAATAGATTTAGTGAAAAAGAAAGGACATGAACATTCAACACAATGTATAAAAATGTACATTAACAACAATGAACAAGCTCAACCACCATTTAACACTAAAATGTTACATTTAGCATGACTTTTGTTACAATGATGACAGTGAAGGAAGCAGAAGTGTGGTCCTGAAAACAAGGCTGCAGAAATGTAGACGTGTTCTCACCAATGCAGCTGGGCATGCTTCCGTTCCACTGGGCCAGAGCGTTGGGTACAGTCAGACACTCGATGGCACTGGGTCCCTCCAGGACGTATCCTGCATTGCACTCGAAACTAACCACGGCCCCCACCGCAAAGTTGTTTCCTGTGCGGCGGCCATGCCTGGGCTCTGGGACCGAGCTGCACTGGGTCGCGCTGGTCCGTGGGACAGCTAAAATAAATCAGAGGGAAATTAACCTACCACTGTAAGATGAATTACCACACAATGAAACTTCATGTTGTTATGGCGACAGCCTTGAGAAACTCTAAACAGGAAATGCTTGGAAATGCATTATTTATGTCAACTAGATTGTTAGTGGAACTGGCACTTTAACTTTGAGCAATAGCAGGTACAGTGTGTTACAGCTGGTTAGGATGCCCCAGAACACCACTACTTTTTTAATACTTTTATAAGATGCTGTACTTTTCCATTAAGGGCACGGCAGGAAACAAGCAAGCGCATGGCTGAGAAACGCAGAGGGGGCAGAAAAACACAATAATGCCGTTTTAGTTCCTAAAATACAAGTAATATATTATGGAGAGAGATGCAGGCTGTTAAAGCACTTTTTAACAGGAGGCTGCCAAAGAGGTAGCGCACATTTACTGTACAGCAGCACTTATTATGTGTGGGTGTGTGTGTTTGAATAATTGTGTTTGAAATGTTGTATAATTTTTAAATAATACAGTACCCTAATTCAGAGGACTGTGCCTCTCTGAATTAAAACTGTGATTCAATCACAGAACCACAAGTTATGACAGGACCACCCTCCTCAAAACACCTGACCAGTAAATAATCTGGATTACTGAAACAACATTCAGGATACAGGGAGAAGGTTTAAAGGGGCATTTGATCAGTAGTCAGTAGCCAGGCTGACTACTCATTGCTTTGGCAACTGAAAACTTTTGTGTAATCCGATATCTGTGTACAATAACAGGAAGTTTACAAGATTAAGCCAGAAATATTTGGCTGGTCATGTGATCTCAACATGTCCACCCCCATAAAACGCCTCGCTCCATGTAAAACAAAACTGCTTTTATTTGTTCTACTGAACCAGTGCAACAAAAATATTCAGTGCACTTTTAAAAATGAGCTTACCTTGGTAGACCAGGTGGAAACCTCTTGAGCTTGACCGACCCTTAGAGGTGAACCGGATAAGAATCTGGTTGGAAGTGGCTAGTGGCAATGATTCACCTAAAAGTACAGGCAAGGTGTTATGGAGATGCAATCACGACAGAACTGTTTAAACAAGGGAAATTCAGTAAGAATGAACTGAGCACGCTAATAACGTCATTTAGGCATGCGCTGCATCGCTGAAGCACCACAGTCATTGAAGGAATTATGCAAACACAATAACACAAACAATGCTGCAAGCAATTTGCACTTCACGATTCCCCATCTTGCAGGCAGATTCTAAGTGGTGGGTTGTGAAGGATGCAGCTAACTGCTTTGATCTGAATTGCTGTGCCAGGTTTTTACATTACTGTTCCAGCATGTAATCTAGACACCTGAATTGCCTCTTTAAACACAGAAAGTGATCTCGCTTGCAACATACATCTGGATATACAGTATGACTACTCTTATTCATCATTTGCCATGATGTTGTCTAGGTTAGTAAAAAACACACAGGTTTTGAAATCCCACACACACAGTGTGTGCCACAACAGATCACTAAAGTTAGTTTTAGTTGAAGACTTACATATTTATGTAACAAAATATAATTATTTATTTGTATTTTATTTTTATGCAACTGTCATTTTTATCTACCCATAACATATACATCATGTTTATAATTTTACTAACAAATGCTGCATGTCCCCAAGCACAATTCAATTAATAATCAACCCACTGTCTCTCCTTCACTCATTTTTTAGTGTATGTGCTTTCTGTGTCACGGTGTGGGGGACGAGGTTTGAGTCTTCCCACAGTTCCCTGGGGCTCAACTGAGCTCCACAGGGGTTTGGATAGAGCAGGTTCAGTGTTGACAAATTTCTGCAGTGGCCAGAGAAGATGAAACTGCACAACATTCTGGTTCACGTTCGGAGCGACCTACGCTTCAGCTCATGTCTGTGGCATGCTGGGATGTTATTAGACCAGACCTCTGTGGGCGGCCGACAGAGTGACAGCTAATAATCCAGTCAAGGTAGAGGTGAAGGGAAACCCTGGTCGCTGATTTATTCACACCTGCTATTGGTTCCAATGGTCATATTATACCTAACACTGAGGATATTAACTATTGCAATATGTAACTGTGTGTTTCAAGTACTGAATTCACCAGAAACACCAGCACTGTCTGCAGATTTTGAAAAGTCACCCTGCATTTTTTTTACACAAAGTCAAACATTTGTCAGCCTTTTAACGCTCTCGCTGCTTGCTTCCGCTCCGCTGTCAATCCCACAATCCCCTGCGTCAGCCCTTCACTCAGCTCTCTGCACCAGTGGACGTGTACCTTAAGAGACTAGAACTTCTCTCTATTGTTTGAAATAAGTTTCTAAAGCTTAACTCACAAAGGACAACTTCATCCGAAACTCTGTGTTCACTTATTTTTGGATTATTTCATTCCCTGTGCTGTTTTTTTCTACGAAGAATGTTGAGAAGCATCCATCAAAACTGACAACTGTGCTTATACCAGTGGTGACAAAACATAGCAACTTGTTTCCCTTGTCTTTCTCCATAGCATGAAGAGATAAGACAAAATATGCAGTTTTATTCTGCCTAGTATCAATCCTGACTCACTTTTCACGCTTCAAAATGTGCATTATTTCCACCAGCCCTCAGCAAATGGATTTCACAATGATATCTGAAGCTAAAAAAGTGCATCTAAACGCTCCTCGAGTAGCTCACCTTCTCCGAATGCGTTTCACACTGTAAGCTAGTTGCAGGTGTCTGACTGTTGTGAAGAAAAAAATAAAAATGTACCCAACTCTCCCATGACCCCGTATTGTCATGAAAATAACAGAAGACACAAAAAACCCTGCTACCCTATCTGAATCATGCCAAAATCTTAACTGACTGCATTAAACAAAACTTTCTTAGGACAGCTTTCAGATTCAGTGTCTTTTTGTTTAGCTAGTCTGTTTCTGCTCGTCTGATTCTGTTATGTTCTCTGTTTTAAAGAAGCGAGCCCTATTTACTGGATACCACTTTATTGACCTCTATGAGTCATCTGGCTTGTTATGTGAAGACAATTTTATTCTCTTGCTTTTATCATCTGGCCTTCAGTTACCATTGTGCATTCTGTTAATTGCAGCAGAAACTCAGATAAACCAAATCCACAAGCACAAAGTCAAGTTAAAAGATAAAATACTTAATATGCAAAAAAAACTATAAGGGAGACATTTGTACCACTGTAAGCAATGTAATCTTAATCTGAACTGCAGACAGAGAGGTGTTTGTGTCTCTTTTACTTTTGGATGTGACTGATCTTAATTACGTGACTGATGTCAATTGTTAATTGAGTTGATTAATTAACTTTTTTATTTACCTTTCAGTCTTAAAATCTCTTTAGCATTCGTCTTCCGATACCGGTATGGACTGCTAATTATCAAGGCGATACTGCTTAAGAAGGTTAACTGACCTGTGTGTGCCCCAGAGAGAGAGCTTAGAACGCGGGCATGCTGTGTAGCGCCATCGTACACCTCCACAACATCATTTAGTGCGGTCTGGAAGAAGGCGAACTGGCTAAACACCACTGCAGAGAAAAAGAGAGAGAAATAATTCCATATGCAGCTGAGACCATGACTCTGTAAATGTTAATTCAACAGTAAAACAGAACTTAATCAGACCTGTAAAGCCCCTTTTCCCTCTCTATACACACCCTAGTGCTTCAGAGTAAATTCCCAAATGAGGGCCATAAAACAGATACCCTGTGTTGCTATGCTCTCTATCTCCCAGCTGTTCAAAGCCATTACTCTGTGCCACGAATATTTGTGCCTTAATTATCTCTGCTTCCACAACATTTGCCTTGACCCAGAGAAATACAAGCTTGTTTGCATCTGCTAATTCAGACTCGGTAGGAACCCCCAAATTGGCCAAATGACCTCAACGTTTTATGGATCAAACAACGGGGTAAAGCAGAATCTGCTGTAGTGATATATAGAGAAATTCAGAGGTCTTGCAGGAGCTAGAAGCTCTCTAACCCAGAAAGAAGGAAGTATGGATTATTATTATTTGAACATACCATACAGACTGTAAAATGATAATACTTATTTAAAGAACCTCTCCCTAACTACACATAAAAACACAAGCTTTAAGCTGCAGATCAACATAAATGGGAATGCTAAAACAGATCTATGCTTAACAGACGTATAACAAAAGTTCATGGCTATTACTTGCTGTGTGTATGTGTGTTTGTGTGTGTGTTTGCATGTGGTTGCTTACCGTAGTCTTTCGGCACAATAACAGAGTAAAGGCAGGTTCTTCCACTGCTGTAGTTTCCAGGGTAACCAGGGGAGAGCACCACCCCCTCTAACCCGGAATACTGACCACCACATAGAGCTGAGTAACAGAGACAGCCACAGAGAGAAGCATTAGAGACTCATTTTCAGTTCTCCATCTCCTTTTCTATTTTCTCTTTCTCCTGATCTTAAATTACTTTTTGGGCTGATTCCTGGGCTGCCCTACTAGATGTCCCCTGTGTTTGCTGAAGTGAAATTACAGTGCGTTAAAGGCATTCCTCAAGGTTATAATGCAAACATGCACTGCTTCGTATTTCCAAGGGAACAGCGACAGATGTGACAAACATCAAGTTTTCCCAAAGCAAGAACGCATATAAACATAGAACAAAGGCTTGGGGGAAAGTTTTAGTCCCTCCCTAAGAAGATTTTACCTATGCAAACAGGTTTTGGTCTATTCCAGCCAGGCTTGCCGTCTCCCCCCATGATACAGGTGAGAGTGGCGTCTCCTTCCAGAGTGTAGCCATTGTCGCAGTAATAGGTGATCGTGGCTCCCAGCTTTAGCTCAGTGCCGACGCGAGTTCCGTTCTGCACCAGTCCCGGCTCAAAGCACGACTCTCTGGGATTCTCTGGTGATGAAATGAAAGACCACAGTGAGTGTGGAAAAAAGGAATATAAAGATATTTAGGTGTAAATGTGCACGTTGGGAAAAACAAACAGTGGTAAATAGGGCATTTTACAATTATGGAAATTAATCCGTTCCTCAGGATGATTTTAAAGAAAACTTTTATATAATTCAATATTCTAATTTTAATGTTTTAGTTTTAGAGCTTCTCTTTAGAAATTCTACTAAATATAAGTAACTTTGCAACTACGTGTCACCTAATTCCAATTAGAGTATTAGAAAGTGTAGCAGATGTTCAGCAGACAGTCTGATAATATTATAATGACTGCTAGTTGACAAGTAGTTGCAAAGTTACTTACAGTTAGTAGAATATTTAAAGTGGACTATCGAAACAAAGTGTTACCTCAAAGGTACCTAAAACAGGTGCACACAGATTCACAACACAAACATATGTTACAGCAACCTACATGCCCGGTGGAGCATGACAGCCGACAGATTACAAGTGACACTGGGTTAGATCAACTCAGCTGACTGCACAAAACAGTTCGTCACCCAGCACGACATGTGTACAGCACATCCTTTGGCCAAAATTAGAAATCAATCACTGCACTCCGCATTGCACAGCAAAAACAGGAAAAGAAAAATTGCACATTTACAGTCACAATGCAGTTCTTCGATATATAGCCATGCCACAATATTCTTGCTGATGAGCCATGTCTTTGCCCTTCATGGCCCAATAGTGTGTCGCAACAGGCCCACAATCTGTTTGTCGGAGCCCGATGCTCCAGAGGGGCCATAACTCAGTTCATTTTTCTGACACCTGTCTCCTTACTGCCCTGACAAGATGAGTATGGAGATGTTAAGTAATTAAGAATGGACCAGAGCCAGATTTAAGGTGTAGTTCAGATGTCCACATACGCATGGGGTCTGTGTGTGTGTACTGGCGAGGGTGTGTTTGTACATTTGGGCATGACAAATGTTTGAACTGGCAGGGAGCACTTAGGACGAGCAATGGAGTGTGTATATGTGTGTGTGTGTGTGTGTGGTTTATTTAACTGTCGGTCAAGCGTGCAGATCCTTGGCCCATATATTGCACCTCAGAGGCCAATCAGTCCCGGTTGGGAGTCTGTGAGAAGCTGATTGGTCTGTAAAGAGGTTGATAGTGCTTGAAGCTCATTCCAAAAGTAGTGCCACATGCAGACAAACCACTAACACCCGTGCCAGACCGGCTATGCCAGCACCGTTGTAAGGGTTAAGCAAACATAAACTTCTTGTATATTTATGGTTTCCTTCCACATTATTAGGTTATACTAATTCGTTGTGAGGAGTCGGGGGTCTGGAACTGGAGCTTTTGAAGTGCCACACACGGTGTCCATCTGTTACACCTGATTAAGAGAATACTGCTCCTCATTTTACTGAATCCATCAGAGGGTAAGCTAAATAGTGCTCTCTCTCCCTCTCTCTCTGACCGCTGCATGCCAACAATGACCAGAACCCTTCTAGTCAGGTATATTATTTGGCTTTGAGCTTATTGACAAAGTCTCTAAAAACTAGAGATGGGCAGGATTGTAGACTAGCTGACAAATTGTACAACCACCGATTATTTAGTAAGTTTATCTAGAGATTTTAAGTTTTATATATTTGGCTGTTTTGTTGATCATTTGTATGTCAAAGGCTTTGTGTCTGATTTATCTTCACACATGCCAGCAGGCATCTCGGCAGCTTGCTGTCACTTTTACCATCTCACACTATAAGCTTTGCACTTTTCAAAATGCTGTGTCAAGTTTAAATTACTCAACTTTTAACAATGTTTTGAGTTCCCGTGTTCTGCTGTATTCATTTGCTCCCCATATAGCCGAGCTAAATGTTTCCTGTATAACCAGCCCCTAAAAAATGTGCCTCACTATTCTTTTACACAACCCATCAAATGGATTATTTTTAAATGTACTAAAAAAAGAAGCATTTACATCAACAAGCACCAATGTTGGAGTTTTGGAGTTTGCCTTTTTAATTAAGACAAGACAAAGCCATAAAACACAAACTGGATCACCCACGTTTCATGTGAAAAACTGATCAGACAAGTCTGATTATGGATGTTCTCTAATAATCAAACATGTCAAAGTGTTATCAAAGTAAGGTTAGCAGGGCATGTGAGGGACACCAAACTTTCATTTGTTATCATTTGCAAAACTTTGGTCAAATGCCAGCGTTCGCCAAAGACCACATTCTGTTTTTTTATTTCGTAGTTCTTCTCTGGTTTACTGTGAAAAGCACCACAGGTCGATAAAGGTGATATGGGGGGTACGTGGCGATCAAGGCAAAATTCAAAGTGCTGTATGACTACACATGGCTGCGAAAACAACGAACCAAAAAGCAAAGGACAAAGTGTCATCCTGATATCCCTGTTTGACCTCCGCTAATGAAAATTTGACACAGTCAGAAACAATCAAGTACTTCTTACATCACATTCACAGCAGAAAAATTCTCATACAACGCAGCCATTATAAAGGCTTGTGGATGAGTACAAACACAGAACAGATGTAACTTACTCCTCCCACCAGAAGGGGGCGACATACCCGTGTACTGAAGGACAAATCCATTGCTGCTGAGAGAGGCGTCGCTTCGAAAGGCCAGAAAGAGTGTGTTGGAGCTGCTCTCAATGCGCTCTGGCACGTCTGTACCGTAAAAGCTGCCCAGCAGTGGGCTGAGAGAATCAGGCCCATCGTAGATGTGCAGAAAGTCGTAACTTGGTTCTAGGCTAAAGCTGGAAAAGAGTGGCCATATATTGTTAATGTACTCAAGACAATGACTGTATCCACCTTTCTATTGAACCACTGGGCAGTACCATGATGACTCTTAACCACCACAATGACCTGTTCTACTTTTGTGGCTTCATTAAAAATCATGTAAAAGCTATACAAACACAATGCACATGACACAAAAGTGCATTATGTCTGCAGGTCCTCACAAGCTAAAACTGGGATGCTGTTTTAGTGGAAACATTAACTCAGTCTATTTAACAGCAGGAATTTGAAGCAATATGTGCTTATATTTATATCAATAGCACACATGAACACATTCGCCTGGTGTTAAATGACTGTATAATAATACATAATTGCATAGACTGGAGTGAAATAACTACGCACAACAATATGCAAAGACGTGCAACAGAATGGCCTTTGCGTTTAATAAAACATTTCTGTTCTGCATACATCTGTATACACACTGTGTGTACTCAAGACAATGTGAGTGTTTGTCAGATAAAGATTTTTAGCAGTGTGTTATTAGGCACTTCCCAAGCATTTAATTCTATTGGCTAATATCCAAAAAGCACCTCATACCTCAGAAAACTTCAGGAGAAAGGTGGATGCACGCATATGCTATATATATGTATATACAGTGATGTTGCTTACTGATTAAAGGTGAGTGATATGATGTGATCAGGAGTGACTGAAACAGTCCAGTCACATTCTCGACCATGAGGGTAGGGCTCTGGATATTCAGGGGACAGGATTAAACCACTGGGACCAGTCAGATTCCCCCCACATGGAGCTGAAACAAAGACAAGAAAAGGACTCAACAAATCAGAATCACTGGAAACACAGGAAATACTGTTTTCACTTTCAAAATCTGCCTCTCTAACTCCAGAATGTCCTTAGATTTCCCTAGAACGTCCCTAGATTTCACCTGTTACGTTATGAGATTATCATTTATATTAATTATTAGTAAATTCATAATTCTCACACACATAATAACATCTACTCACAAGTGATACAACTTTGCCTGTTTACATGCACATGTTCTGTATTATCTGCTGTTTTTAATGGCAGGCTTTCTCCTGGAACTGGCAAACATCTCCAGGGTTTTGCCTGTGATTCAGTTAAACATTTACAGAAACTCAAATTGAGTTTTTAATAGAACAAGGCAGCCTAAATAAACCATCATGACTGTGGCTGTTAACATCAAAGAAAATAGCCTAAATTACAAAAAGAAAGCCAAACCCCTTGGCCCCAAATGTCCAAGAAATTATTTGCTTCTTGGAAGTAGAACATTTAAACAAGTGTACTGTTTGTTGTTCTGTTGGTGTTTATTGCACTACATGTACTTCTTCAGATGTATCATCTATACTAGGCCCTGTTGTTATCTAGTGAATAACATGACGGACGCTCTTGTGTGCCCTTTAGCATGGTTTACTAATGCATCGTCTATGTGCTTTCCAATGTGACCCGGAGAAAAACATCCTTCCAATGTAAATTGCAGAAGCATCAGTTTAAACAAATATGGAATTGCGACCTTGAGTCCTTTTTGAGCATGGTTTAAAAGAAAGAATCTTTTTAGTGTGTATTATTAGGAATTCTAAGAAAAAACAACAATTTATTTGTTTGCCATTTTTGTCATACCTTCTTTTGCATTGTTCTCTTTATCTAGTGTCACATTTACTGTTTTTATAACTAAAAACTAAATAAATGTTTCCTTAAGCTGTGGGCACTTAGACTGAACACATGTCCTTCTTTCTGTGTATAAACTAATGGGACATAATCATAACCAGGGGAAGGCTGAAGCCTGCACGAAAGTCATTTATCAAAAATGTTAAGTACCTCCTACACAAATGGGGCAGCACATAATGGAAATCAATAGATCACAGCAGCAGCAAAATACTGGTGCAGGATGGGATTGGTCACATTTCTTAATTTGGCATGCTCATACCAGAACAAGTGGGTGGGTCGGGCTGCCAGAAGAAACGGTTGTTAATCTCGGTACACATGATCTTGGTGGCTCCTTGTAGGATGTAGCCTGGATCACACTGGAACAGCACTCGATCTCCCGGCTCTCTGCTGTCTCCGATCCGGGTGCCATTAGTCGGAATGCCAGGATCATTACAGGAAGTGGCAGTTGAAACTAGGGCCAAAGATAGATCAAGTACAGAGAAGGTAAAAGCCACTGACTGTAACCCAAGCGATATTAGATTACAACAGAGAAAATCTGGTGCTTATTTGTAATAGTGCAAGAGATCTACTGGAATATGTGAACTGCTGAGAAGACCACTGGCACTGACCTACCTGCTGTTAAAGATTAGGATTTAGGATTAAGGATGAACATCTATAGAGTACCAATTGGTTTGTGTTTATCCCACTTATTCTCTAGTACTGCAGAGCATCAAATACCAAGCATGATTAAGAACTATGTAGGATCTCAAAAACTTGCTAATTAGAAAAGCAGGTCTCTCTATTACAGTCTCAGCTCATTTCATGCAAACATTCTTCACCCAGTGCTTGAAATGTAGAAAACATGATGGCAACAGTCCACTCTCATTCACAACTTCAGAAAAACCAATTTCATTAATCATACCAAGCCAACAAACAGAAAGCGTGTGCAAAAATACACACGCACCTGAGAACTGCAGAACGAAGCCCTGTTTACTGGTGAAGAAGTCTGTTGTAAACTGCAGACTGACAGAGTTGAAGGTGCTGTGAAGATCTGGAGGGAGTGTGGAGCCGCTCAGCTCTCGGAGTAACACACCTCCATCCTGAGGACCATCCCAGATCCGCAAAACATCATGCACTTCTTCAGTATGGAAGACCAGGAAATGCAACCTGTGGAATTACACAAAACATGATCATAATCAGTTATTCTGTTAAGTGGGCAAATAAACTAACCTTCACAACAACATTAAGAATGAGATGCGTCATTTCCACACTGAAAGAAATGACGCTGCGACCCTAAATGCCAGAACTGGATTACTAACTGTATTGATGTACGAGGTAATGACAAACTCACACACACCCATCCACAACAATCCTGTAATCGGAGTTATTAATAATTATGATGGCCTTAACAACACATTTATGTAAGACAAACTCACATGGGACGTTTAACAAAAGTCATTTGCAGTCTTTGTAAGGTGGATTTAAATTTTCATTCAAGTTCATCAAATATTAATAGGATGAGATCAGAGGACTGACGGCTAGCAGCAGAAACATCTTTGTTACACATGCAAGATTAAGTCCATGAGATGTGAAACCGTTGATCTGTTATTTTTTTTGTTACAGATTTTTTTCAGTATTTGAATTCTGGTTATACTAAACTTAACATAGTTCTGCATGGAGATAAATTTGGCCCATAGGGTTTTGTGAAGAGTAATCAGGGGAACCTTCTTTGCGGTTTGATCGATTCTTGACTTCCTCATGAATCACAATGAGTTGTGTGGAGCTCAAAATTGATTTTTATCACCTTATCCAAAGCCATCTTGACAGAGTACAAACTCAGCAAACAAACACTAACAAAAGAAATAGGAAGACAAAAAATAGCTGTCATGCAAAAAAGGTTTATACCTAGAGTGCAAAACAAACACAACTTTGGTGCATGTTATTTTATGACTGGATACACGTCCAAAACAACCAGTAAATTTTGCAATGCTTTTTCAGGACAAAGTTAAAATAAATATTCCCAAATGTGACAGTATTCACAAAAACAAAATCTCACCAGAATTTCAGGACCATAAAGCTGATGACATCATCAATTTCTAGTCTCTCTCTCTCCCACTTACATTACATACATAAGGCTTACATTATAATCATAAATAACACTACGTTTCATTGCTGATTTATAGCAGAGAGAGAGAAAGAGAGAGAGAGAGAAAGAGGTGTGCAAACAGTGGGGAGCAGGGTAAGTTATGAGTAGTTGCATACCAAAGCTCTAAATATAATACAATAAAAAGAATGACCTGTGCTCTTCTAATTACCAAACAGTTTCAACAACAGGGTTAAGACCGAAGGACTCAAACAGAAAACAAAGATCTAGGTAAAACATATCTTTCTCTAGAACAATACAGGTAATTAAAGAGCAACAACGAGCAGATTAAAAAGCAGCTTAATACATCAATATAAACATTGTGTGATGACTAGAACAATGTGTAAGAGTTGGATCATCAAAAGTTAGCAATCTGATTGTTTATGCAAAATTATGCAAATTATCCCAGGAGGCTATTTTTAAAAGCTTTTAAAGAAATTAAAGTAAATGCCCATAACTGAGGAAGCAGCTAGAGAGAGAGAGAGAGAGAGAGAGAGAGACATTAGTTGGAGTACAGCAAAACAAGTCACCACAGATGTATGCTAAGTGCACTAGATAAAGAAATTACATGTAAAATCTGACCTCATTACTCATGGTTCAAATGTCTTTTGAGCATGAATGACTTAACGGGCACTATGAGATGTTTTGATGTCCTCAAAGCCAAGCTGATACTTATTTTTTTGAAAACAAACATACAACCAATGACTCTAATGATGTCAACTGCATTAGAAAGTCAAAGAGCATCTGGACAATGGAGGCACACACATTTTAAGTTTAAGTGGAAATACAGTTCTCTCATTTACAGACTACTGCTGTGGGGATAAAAATCATACATTCAAGAGGTTGTTCTCATCATGTTGACAATACACTTGTAGTAGACCAAAGATTTATGCCTGTACTGTTGCCACGCACTGAATGCACTGAATTGTTGCCATGACAGCACAAGCACACCAGTAGAAAAAACCCCAGTAAGCCTTGGCTTACTGTAATTCACATAAGTGAATTAGCTGAGATTTCCCAGGTTCTCTATTTCACCTCTCTAGCTGTCTCTACCTCTCTCTCTCGCTCTGTATTTCCTACCCCTCCAGATATGTGTGGGCAGTATTTCTAAATCCCAGTTTCAGTTTAATATTGTGTGGGTTTAGAATTCGCCAAATCTACAAAAGATGCACACACACGCACACAATACACAGCAAATTGTGTCAGCTACAGGTATTTTACTCAGTCATAATGTGAGATGAAAGAGATATAGCCACTTATACAGTCACTTATAGCTGCTTATCCAATAAAAACTTTCCCTGCATCTAAAGGTAAGACAGAGAGACATAGAAAGACAGAAAGAGAGAGACAGACACACAAATAAAGAGAAGCATTATTCAATCCAGAGGTTCTAAATGAGATTAATCAGCCTAAAGCCAGACAGATCTGATTAAACAACCCAATTATTCCACCATCCCCCACCCATTCAGCAACCCAGAGGTTTACACCCACATATTTTCCACGTGCAATGCAAGATAAAAATAAATAACAATATGTACACACCCTCGAAACAAGATACATTTAGTTGAGAGCAGAACTGTAAAATAATGAGACTTACAGATTCATTTTTCTTACCACAAATTCTTGCTATTTTCATTTTTATTTAAATACATTTGTATTACCTTGGATAAACCTGACTAAATTTTATGAGATTTATGTTCAAAACTATTTTCTAATGGGGTTAGAAAATTAAACCTGACAGATGAGTTATTATATTACCTTTAATTAACTATAGTATTTTAAAACACAATTTTGCTTCTATGAATAGGTAAATTGTTTCAGTTTTAGGGATGCTTAGCTATTTCTACTTATTTCTAAAAAATTGTGTTTTTATATACTTTTATAAGCACTTGTAAACCTTGAAACACCAGACTTGAAACATCCACTGTGCCACACTGGCCCCAACAGGACGGATCTGTGTCATGCTAATGATCACTCGCTAATCTATGCACGTGCATATGCACTATGCACGGATGTGTCTCAAGGGAAAGCAGGTATTCATGACACAACCTTTCCAAATGTGCTAGTGCCACACAGCTTCCTCTTTACCCACAAGGTATGTTAATGCAGGTGTGGGGTGTGCTGAATCAAATGTGTAAATAGGGCACGATGACGATTAACATGCCACACGGTACAGTACAGGTAACTGTGTGTTACAGGCAGTACAAGCGTGCTCTTTGATAGCAACAGACTACACTAGAGTGACTAGAGTGACTGTTTTGGGCTAATGAAGTATGTGAGATGAATGCACTGACCAAGTTTTTGGCATAATTAAAGAATTTATAAATAAAAAAAGGACTTCAAATAGTGAATATTCCAGCTTCAAATTGTGGCAAATATTCGGAAGACATTTCAAATCAAAAAATCATTTCGGTTAGAAAAATTCAATTGAACTTGTTTGTTTTTCTTTCCACAAGACATATTGTTCCCAAATCAGTCTTACAAAGAATAGTGCTCTACAAATCTTCAGTAAGCAAGCCAAAGCCAACAATGATAAACTGCAAAACAGGTCTAAAAAAGTGATAACAGTGATATTACCCTTGAATTTACAACATTTATAAGGGTTTTACTAATTTACAGGGTTCCATACAACTGGGTGATGTTTTCACATGCTTGGCTGATCAACCTCAGTTCCAGGACTTTTAGGAGGGGGTGGGGTAGTAATATTGCCTGGAAATCATTTGATGTCCTGTGCCAATCTTGTCTGAACAAACATTATACTAGCACAGCTAATCCATATGCTGCCACTGTTAACTAATCCTCATGTTTAGTTTATATTGAAATGCTCTTTTCCTTTCCTTTCGTCTATGTCTTCCTGTTTCTCTCTCTACTGCTCTACAACTCTTTCTTGTAATCCTGGCTGATGGGTTGTTAGGGTTGGTGGGTGGGTGGGTAGATTGGGGGGTTCTTGGCAGGAGCATTGGCAAGTGAGTGGGTGGTAACAGTCTGTCACTAAACCCTGAGATGTTTGATTGGTTCCCTTAAGCCGTGTTAACATGTCTTTCATCTCAATAGTGGCCAACCATATTCTGATGTACTCACTGTGTTCATTTTAACATGTCTCGACTTACTCATAACAACACGGGAAAAGCAAAAGGTTCTTCTAAAACATTAATTAATTAATGAGGTCACCATTTTGAACACCGCTATTAGACGTACGCTTTTATGGTGCCTGTGTCTTTAAGAAACTAAAAGTGGTTTAATCAGATGTCAAAGGAAGTGCCAAAGAGACAGCAAGAATGAGAGAAAGAGAGGAGAAGAGAGGCAAGCTGTGTCATATGAATACTAAACAGCAAACAGCACTGCTACCCTGGGAGTCTCGCCTGCCTTCCTGCTGCAATGACTTGGCAGGGCAGGGAGTGATATGTGGTTTGTGAATGCATGCCTGTGTATATATATGTATTTACTTTTGCCTATACAGTTAACATTTTATATATAAGGTCAGACTGGGATGGAGGCAGTTCTTTATAAAAGAGAGAGAAGAAAATACATAAATAAAAAATAGGCTTGTTAAGCTACATACATAGATGAGATTTCAAATAAAGATTCTTTTGTAAACAAGAGTTTAGTGACTAAGTCAAATTTTTATATGGTGTATAAATACAGCCTGAAGGCAGATTGCAACCGTAAACGTATAGCTCAGACTTCTGTTCTGTGCAAATGAAATGCTGTTGTCATCACACTCAAAGCATGTCAAGATTTCTGTCAGCTGTAGACAAGCGTTAACAGAATGTGAACATGTAAAAGAGGCTTGTTGCAGATGCTGTTGTAAAATGACTAAAAACGCACATCTGGCATAGCACACTCTGTATTAATTCTATTTTCCTATGTTGTCTAGCAACCACAAACAAAGAGTTAGAGAAATTAACTATATTATCATCATGGAATGAACTATTGATTCAGATGTTATGCTCTTACATGTGTTAAAATCATTATCATGCACAGCACTCATGGTCTATTGGAATTCAGCATGCAAATGAATGCAAGAAAGCAAAACAAGAGATCAGGATGCAAGTATACCATCCCAGTGGTTTATAGTCTGTACACTGTAAGTCATTGGGGTATTTTAAAGAAGCGAAAGAGGAAGTAGAATGTTGCAGGAATTTCAATAGGGTGCAATCACTGTAATGGTGGGCTGTTTAATGTCTCATGGCAGTGTGATGAAGAACAAGGGCACCTTTCCTTACACATCTGTACAGAGAATCTCCATTAGCCAGGATGATGGCCATTAAGTTGAGGGTTAATTTTACTAAAGAAAAAATGTTGTGATGTTTGATTGTGCATGTTAAATGTATTATATTTATATATGCATAACAAAAAAACTCTATTTACAATTGAACATAAGAAAAAAATGAGAGTAACTAGCTGCTGCATTACTTATTAGTTATCTTCCTCTGCTGTGCAGGCAGATTGGATATGTGTAAGAAGCAGGTCTTGGGCTGATTCAGCAGATGTGAGCTCCTGACCACCTTAAAACTGCACAGCACATTCTACCCACAATCCTCAGTCTCTTCTCCTCATCTCTGTCAGCCATCCACACTGTAGAGAGCACCCAAGAGACAGAGAACCAACCGGGTGTTCATTTTTAAATTATTCTGAGTGTGTGCGTGTGCACATCTCCCCCATTTGACATAACTGGATTTTGGGGTACATTGACCTTTTTGAAAATTTGTGAGCTTCAAACTTTGACAGTTTGTATACCTGAGACACTGAGGAGTAAGGACACACGGAGAGTGAGACAGCACAATTTCACAGCCCATTAGAAATTTGCCTCATTATTTGATTGATCAACCCCAGCCTCCTGTGGGATTTCTCCTCTCTCTCCCCGCCTGTCCCATCACACACTCTGGCTGATCAGATCTGTGCTGCTTCAATCCTTCATTCTCAAAAGAGCAGCTGGTTTGTGCTGGTCTACTGTAGCTGGTGGATCAGCAACAGCCAAACTGTTCAAGATCAACAGCCAAGGTCATTTTAGGTAAAGCTTTTTGATAACCTTACTTCTCTAGCTAGTTAAAAAGTGGTGCAGACAGAAAACCAGCATCCCACACTGAAGACCAGCAACCGAAATGCAATATACTGTATAAGTGATCCATCAAATACCTTAAAATTTTCAATAATACCATGTATAGTAATTGTCTCAAATATTCTTTTCTGTGCTATCTTTTTATTTTTCATATGTATAGCTGCTTTGCAACGATGCAACATTGTGAAGCACTATACAGTTAATTGAATCTCTGCCCTTTAATTTAATACATGAAAAAAGCTGATTGTTACTGAATTTAAAGTTTCAAATGCTAAGCATAAAATTTAAGATGATATAAAAATCTTAAAACTAATTACACGTCTCATCTTTATACTGTGGCAGATGGTACACTGGCAGATATGCGCGCCCCTGTCACTTCTTATTACTGTAATAACCAAACCTAACTGTTTCTGGAAAAAACCCAGTTGTTCTCTAAAATGCTAATGACAGAAATTTTGGGAAGAGTAAAAAATATATTTTTATAAATTAGCTACATAAATATAATAATTAATATTTCACTTTTTAAAAAGTGCAAAGCAAGAATTTTCTTTCTATATGTATATCTATTATTGAGCAGAATAATATTCAATTCAAAGCAGTACCATTTCAACACTTAAAATGAGAATACAGGTAATTAAAGAGACACAATACAAAATTTAAAGCTGTAATAATCTATTCTTTAAAACTAGACTAAATGATTCTTTTAAAAAGCATTTTTCTTTCAAAAGTTCCCTTAACTGAAGAGTCAGCCATCACTGGTGAAGTTGATCTTTACAGCAGGACTATGTGAAACAGTGAATCAGCTTTGACCTGGTACATTCTGTGCTATGCATACGCGAGAAACGGCAGTTCTCAGGAGAGCAAAATGGAATTGAGAAGAGTGACAAGAAGTACAGGAGGAACAGAACGGGAGGAAAAACAGATGAGAAGAGATCAAATTTGAAAAAGTCTTGACACGATGGGAAGGGAGGCAGGAGAGAAGAGAGTTAATGTGCGTCTTGGAGGCTTTGAAGCAAAAGAAAAGCAGGTTGATAAAATAGCAGAATGGGAAAAGAGGGACCACAGGATCCGTTAATTCCTAAGATTTCTTTCGTGGCTGCAGATGAGCTTTGAGCGTGACAGTACGATCCTTTGAGCTCCGACTCGAGTTTGCAAAAACCGGCTCTGGAACAGCAGGCTTAACTGCAGTCTAATCCCACGTGCTTGAGAACATTTGGGCCCAGGCAGTATATCTGTCTGCTGTGTGTGTGTGTGTCTGTGTGTGTATCTACTGGGGACAAATTTGTACCCAAACGTCAACAAAACATGACAAATCTGAGCAAAACCTTTTGAAGAGGTCCTCATTTGTAAAAACACTATAAAATATAGTTAAAGTTTTCTAAAAATTGTAGAAATGCAGAAGAACTTCTGTTTGGGTTAGAGTGGGGGTTAGGGTTAGGTTACATTATTTATATTTACAGAAATAACAAAAGTCTATGGAATGTCCCCATTCAGATAGATGTAAACGTGTGTGTGTGTGTGAGAGAAGTGGATGCTGAAAGTAATTATCACCATTGCCAAACAAAACCATATGAGATGTGGAGATGTGTATGTGATGAAAGAATGCTGAAATATCGTCTGCACCTTCTGAAAACCCCCATGTGCATCCCACCCCTTTGGCATCCCAACACATCACACGTCCAAGACCGCCCTTATGCGCGCTTTAATGTCTCTGCACTCAGATCTTCTGGATAAAGGGTGTCTAAAAGAACAGGACAGCTATGATTCAACCAACTCAAGCTTATTTGAATCTTTCTGGATCCTGTAAGTTTGCAGCCTCTCTTGCTAACGCATTCTCACTGCTGCCATTACAGAGTCCTTGTATTAGTGTGAGACATCGTCCCAGTCCTTATGCATTGCAAATGATCCTGAATAATTGATCGCTCAAGATGAGATCAAAGAACTGTATGTGCGTACCTTACAGTGAGGAACTAGGTCTCAGACTGGAAGGTATCCAAGCTTTTAATTACCCCATGCCTGTGGAAGGGGATCTCGCAAACTCATTTAACACACATGCATTTACATGTACAGAAAGAAGTCAAATATAGACATTCTACACCCACATATTCCTAGTTATACGAAATATGCAGCGTTACAATATACAAACTCACCATGCACAAAAACACACTGTAACAGCTGTTGCCCGTGGACAGTCGAGCTATTTTAGAAATAATTACCTGGATTCAACAGAAGAAAATTGGTGGCTGAAGAAAGATCTGCTGCTTGTGGACTGCTGAACTGTAATATGATTTCCACTAATAGCACACTTTCTAACCAAAGCACATACAAACACTCTGAAGCTCGGCCCTGTTTACTTAGTCAACAAGCTTCAGTGGGGAACATGTCTTGTTTCTTGATGTTGTACTAACACATTTCATAGTTTGCATCTGTGGAAAGTGATTTATAAGTAGATGTTTCTCATTCTAAATTCTGATTGGTTAAGCTACACCTGAAGCAGTTGTTAAATGGCACACATTCTACATTAATGCTGCTACATTGCTTGGCAACCGTGAGAAGCCTACAGTTAGGCTACTGAACTATATTAATTAGTAGAAGGCTTGTTTATTCTGATGATTATTACTGTATTAATAAACAAACCAATTTGTTGAAACTAACGAGCAACAAGGTTAGGTTTAAGCAATTGAGGGCATGTAATGTAATAGCAATTTTAACATTAATTTGAACTTTTCTGGAACCAGAATAGCTGGTTAATAGTTACTGGGTCAAACTGATCGTACGTGAGAAATCCCGTCCCAAGTGTTACATTTGGCTGTTTGTGACTGAGTGTTTGTGAGAGACATGGCAACAGTGAAAGCATCTTAAATGACCAAATCACATGTCACGAGGTTTTGACATTAAATAGCAAAAAACATGTTAGTTTAAATTGGGTTTGTTAAAGCTGTGAAGTTACACATGATGAGGACACGTTGGTCCTCAAGTTTGACCTGGGTCATGTTCTAAATTAAATTAAACTTAACAGAAAAAAATGAAAGAAAAATGTCAGAATGACCTACCACACTATGGTAAGGTTAATAGGGTTTAAGAACAGCTCTTAGTAAGTCACTGAAATCAGCTGATTTAGTGCTTTAAAGTATATTCCACTACAACATATGATCACCAGTCTTCCTCAGAACAATATACAGTATATATTGTTATATATATTGTTACAAACATACTATTTAGTACCCCTCAACCAACAAAATCACACTAGGCTGACTAAATACAGTTCTGCTTGCTTTTAAAAGGTATTATTACAAATGCAAGCTTGCAACACCAAACTTCTGAGTATCAGACTTATTTAAATTGCATGTTGAGACAAAATATGATGGAGAGTGACGTCCATTATTTTACATGGCTTCTACCATTGCTGAGTGTTTGGAGAACTACCTCACTAGTCTGTTCATCATCATTCATCATCATCGGATTCATTTTAATTATAATAATAATCTTTCGCATTTCCAACTATTTACAGACACAAATGATATCGACCAAACAGGAAGTATCATCAAGGGTTTCAATTCTTTAGAATGACCTTACAAAAAATCCTCAGCGAGGCAACACCACATCAAGTGTCAATTGTGAATCACTTTAATAAACCAAGAAAGCAACTTTGGGATATCTTAAGATGTCCGGATGAAAGATGGAGGATGTATCTGATAAACACCGCAATTAAAGCCCCAGACCAATTAGGCCGGGCTCGGCAGCAAGATTTCATGCAAAATTACGCTGGCGAAACTAAGGGCAATTAACAAGGGGGCACGTTCATTCATTAGTGCGAGAGGGAGAGATTTGCTGGGTATGGGAAGAGGTCATGCTGTAGGACTGCCAAAGTGCTAATGTCCTCCTAGCTTCTCTGTGTCCTGCTGACTTAAACAGCACGGTGGACAATACTGGCATAAACTGAGCTAGCCAATCTGCACTTGTGGCTGGGGCAACGTTGATAAATATACCATCACAGCAATACGACAGGATGCAGTATGGTGAATATGGTGGGGCACAGGGTGAAGAATGGACCGTGAGTGATAACTAATACGGAAAGGGTAGATTAACTATACAGACATGTAAAATGACAGTTTACAGAATTATTTTTAACATGAATTTAATTAATATATTTTGTGTCTTGCCTATTAAGTGTCTTGCCAAACACTTAATAGCATAATCTTGTGTTTAGGCAACTTTATCAACTGTTGTGGACACACCTTGTTCTCCTTTATGGAATAACACCATTACAAAAGTTCCAAGATTTGGGATTTGTTAGAAAGGAAACATTTAAATGTAACTTCAAAGTGGAAGAGGATATGGATAGAGGTTACAATCAGAGGCAGATGAAGACATTAATCGCAGAATGAAAGTTGATTAGACAGATGGTGGTGGGGGGTAATGGAAGAGTAGATACAGACCCAATGGTGCTTCCAAGTGCCGCCTCAATGGTCCAGACACAGTGCAGGTTGTGCTCATAGGGCGCCGGGTAACCAGGAGACAGAATCCGGCCTGTAGGCTCGTTTTTAATCGTCCCTCCACACTCAGCTGGAAGAAGATAGAAAGAACAAAAGGCACCATCCTTTAAAAAAAGAACATGACTTTGAAGCAAAAAGAATTGATCCATATCAATGAATATGAATCAAATCGAAATAATGAGGTCTGAGACAAATACTAGTGACACATGCTCCTATTGTGAATGTTTTAATATAATGTAGTTTTATTACAAATTGCAGTATTAACCTTTTTTAATTTATAATTTTGATTTAGTGTGTCAGTGGGAAAATTCAATATTGATTTCCAAACATTCTTTGCCATTAGCTGTAATAACTGAGTTCATTGTATGATCAAGGAGTCGTACAACATACTGTTCAACATACTCGTTCATAGTCGTTGAAAAAGTCAGTCTAGGATTACATAAAGTACAAAAAACAGCCCAAATCCATAACAGTTGTGCCAACATCTTCAATGTAAATAAATGAATCAAAAAATTAAACAACTAAGTATTTCAGTGTAAATGTCATTCGAATATTTAAAAATGTAAAACATTTGAAAAATTTGCCTAAAAAACTCTTTCAAGTGAAATCAAAGGAGTTCGCTTCCATAAGGAAATTCAAATCTGAATCCCCCCAGCAGGGATGGTACACGGTGTGCTATAGAGTGATGCATCATCAGGTGGCAGGGGCAAGTACAACTTTCCACTTTAAAAGAATACATTCAGCACTGAGCAGAGCTTTATGAGTGATGAGCAGAATAATGCAGCTGTATATCACCTCTGGGATTGAGCTTTCCCTGAGGAGGGCATATTTCCTTTGGCTAATATCACTGATAGTGTTGGTAATATCTCCTGCCTCAGACATGGCTATCCATCTTGCACTGGGGCCGTGGTGGAGATGCTGGTGGCGAGTGGAGGGGAACAAATCAGTTGTTTGTCAGCAAGTCAGGTCCAGTGTTTGTGACAGCTCCAGTTTCACGGACCAGGAAGCTGTGAGGGTCTTATATCCAGCCCCTGCCATCCACATCATCACCCCTGAGGTCAAATGTGTGCTCTCTTACACACTATACACTCATACCTACACACTTCTGATAGAGACTGGAGCACAAGTCAGCGCGTTTACAGAATACAGATATCTGAGTCTCCTGTCCTCCAGTTATGTGATTAAGCCGATGTCTTTTCTTCTTGTAGATAAGAGCTGATCTACTGACTAAGAGAGACTCATGATGAAGTGAATGGACACTTTACCCTGATAACAGCAAGCTATTCACACAATTATAACATCTGCCACATTGCCTTGGGCTTTGATAGGTTTAGAGAGAGCCCAGATATTTAAAATCTTATTCATTTAAAATACCTGATTGTGGTTGAGTAAAAGTCCAAAAGGTTCCCTATTTAATTGTACCTAAAACTTTTACCTAAAAATACTTTGTAAAAAAAACGGTTTAATCTGTTTTTCTCAATGGAAAGCCACAAGGTTCCTCATATATTTCAAGCCCATTCGAAAAATAAATAGATGTAGTAAACATAAACTGTTTTGACTATGTAAGGCTCTGGGATACACCAGATGTTAAACTAAAACCAATACATTTTACATTTTAAAATTATTCAGCACCTGTTATTAAAATAGTTGTTAAATAAAGTTACTATAACTTGATTCAAGTCAAGTTGTCCATGAATAAAGGTTATAATTAAAACATATCGCTATAGGACTTAAAGACTCAATGTCTCTTCACAGGGACAAATAAAAAGTCATGATGACCTGTGAAACACTCAAGTACAAACTTTCAAGATATATTGTCTAAAGATTAATCTTATCTTACACAATTTGTCTTCTCAAGTAGGTTTATCTTGTTTTAAAGATGATTAGACATTTTTACTGGAGAATAAGACAAAAACACTCTTGTGTTTTGTGTCTCGCAGTGTTTCATAACATCGCCCCCATTCCTGCATTGCATCAAAACTTAAAAAAATATATATACTGTAAAGATGAGAAAGAAAATCAAGAATGAAAGCACATCAAACGCCGCACAGCTGAGATCACTTTTAAGTTTTTTTATTATTTACATACCCCAAAAGTTGACATTTATATATCCCACGATATTTGTTTCTTTTCTTTTATCTTTCACAGTTTTTTTGCATTTGATTTTCGATCTGACAAATGTTCCCACAGCGGACAGCAGGGTCATAAATCACCGTGAAACAAAACCATCTTCTTCAACTTCTGCGTCGACCTCCTCTGTATGTCATAAACCCATTTCTTTCTCCCTCTCCCTCTCACCAGCCCCTCATTCCTCACTGTCCACCCTCTGTTTCTTACAGTACTAGTCAGCTTCCTGTTGTGGCGGGTGCAAAACATATTTGTTTGTGCCTTTATAGTTTCATTTCTTCACTCTATATGGGAGTTTCATTTTGCTATGAGGTCTCCATATAGGCTCAGGAGCTGGAGTGGCATAATGCTGGTTTAAGATGCACACACATCCAGAAACAGTGAGAGTCTGAATTAATGGAACACTCTCAGTTGATTCCTATTCATGAACAGTGTATCACAGGAGTTCATGTGGCAGATTTACAGTCTACAGTTAGAGGAAGTGATGAGTACTCATTCAATTTTCTCATCTTATTTATTTCTTTGTTTTTGAAAAGGCACTCAGAAGGGGTATATATATATATATCACAATTGATGTATGAGAATCATGTTTCAAAAATCAAGATGATTTTTAATCAGTAGTTCAGAAGTTCTGAGGTAATCTGGCCACTTGTTGACTGCATTCTTTTCTACAGGACAATTCATCATTCAAAAATAATAGTACAATAAATATATGTTTTCTGGAGATAGCAGTAGTGTCTTACCCACACACAGTGGGAGAGGGTTATCCCATGCTCTCCTCTCCCCTCTGAGACACGTCAGGACCTCCGGGCCCTTTAAAGTGTAGCCAGGGTCACAGCTATACGAAACTGTACTGCCTGCAAAGTGACCTTTGTCCTCCTGTTTAAAGCCGAACTGTGGCACACCTGGGTCCTCACACTTCACCAATTCAAAACCTACAAAACAAAAGGTGTGTCCTTCAAGCACTGATACTCGTTTTATATGAGGAGGGTGTGTGTTCTGGAAGTCTTAAAGGTACAGAACCAAAAACAGATGGTTTACTCACTGGTAAAGTGCAGCTCAAAACCCTTGCTGGTGTTGTCACTGTTACTGATGAACTCCAACCACATGGTGCTGGACGTGCTGTTCAGAGTGACATCCATCAGCTCAGTGCCTGTGAAGGTGCCCAGCGAGCGGGCACTATTACTGCTGCCATCATACACCTGAAACAGACACACACAGTCACTGCATAAATAACACATACATAGCTGAGCAATACACATATACTGTATACATATGCATGCAAACATGTATACATATAGACACATATACTGTATATACATATATGTACACACATACGTGCCAGCAATCTTTCTGTTTAGGAGTTTACATACACCTACCACCTGCTAATGTTTTGTGTTGCCTTCTCCTTTCAGTTATTATTGTGTCTTGTGGACTATACAGCATGCAAATATCTTTTTATAGTAAAATAGCTTATGCAAGGCAGAACTAAATAATAAAAAAATCAAACTTTTTTTATTTTTTAAATGATAGAAATTTTGCAAAAACCTTAAGAATATCGTCCTCCTCCAGATGGAAATCCCGCGCTCGAAGCTGTATCCCCTTACCGGGCTGTGTTTGGATGGAGTAGATGCACTCATGATTGTTACCGTAGTACCCAGGGTAGTTGGGTGAGAGCAAGACTCCTTGTTTCCCGGTTACAGATGACCCACATTCAGCTGCATGCAAGAGAGAAAAAATCAAATGACAAATTACCCATGATCTCAATGCAAACAACCACAAGCACACATGCTCAACTTATGCTGCCAGTGGGGGAGGTGGTGTCTCTGAATGTGTGTAAATCGATTCCGGCAACAAATTCTGCTTCCATTTTTATATAATACAAAATAAATGTAAATGTTTTTAAAGTGCTAAAAACAATTATAAGTGCAGCGAACCATATGTTATTTCTTCAGATGAGTAAATTTAAATACTAGCAAAGTAAGAAATAAACACTTGTGTATGTCTAGAAATGAGCTTACCCACTTTTACAAGAGTCATAAACCAATAAGAAGCAAGAATAAGCCATATATTGCTGCAAAAAATTCAGTTTTCAATAACTTGCTTTAACTGAAACGTCAAAATCATAATGCTAACAAATTGCGTTGTAAATTTATCATAGCAGGCTATTCCAACAGTAAATAAATGAAGTCTGGCCTTCACAATATTTATATGCTGATATATACCATTATAATAATACTGATTAAGCTGTTTTTCACTAACACAATTTGAGGTTGGTGCTTGCTCTATTTTTTTCAGATGGTGAGTCATAACCTAATTCTTCCTTTCTGGCACCCAACAGTAATTTGAAACATACACTCTCACCTTTAAATAAAGCTGCTGTATCCATTTACTTTGAGATATGAAGTGTTGGTTCACCAAGCAACGTGTCTGTGTGTGTGTGTAAGAGGTCTAGGCACATAAGGGAAGGTCTATAATTTCTAAATAAAGCAATGAAAAGCATGTGACCACCTACCAACACACCTTGGCAGAGGGGAACTCCACACCCGCCGACGCCCCCCTAAACACACCACTCTGGCAGGACCCTCCAGACGATACCCCGGGAAACACGAAAAGATGAGAGCGTCCCCCACCCCGAACTGCAGCCCCTTGCGGGTGCTGAAGGGGGGTACACCGGGATCTTCACAAGGCTCCAGATCATATTCTGAGAAGAACAGACAATTGAGAAGAAATTGTGTAGCATCTTTCTCAGCATCTTGCTCTTTATGTAATATGGTTGCTTAGGTCTGGGTACCTGAGAAAGTGATGTTGAAGCCCTCGTAGGAAACAGAGAAGTCTGAGAGGAAACGGATTTGAGCAGTGTAGTTGCCAAAGAGACCGGCGCTAAGGGGGGGCGGCAGTGTAGAACCGGTAAGCCTCCACAGGGGCTGAGAGAAACTGCCATTTTCAGTGACTAAGAGGTGATCGTGCGGGCTTTCCAAATGAAAGGTGTGGAAGGTAAACTGGACGCCTACAGAGATTGAAAGACAGAAAGAAAACACTGAGGATATGTCAGCTGTTTAAGGTTTCAGCTCATAACTGCTAATCTTACATAGACAGAGTTTTGACATGCAGCAAGAGTCTGGTCTTCACAGGAGCTTGTTTTGGATTAGAACCACCACTTAAAGTAGATAGGTAAGAAACCATATAATTAACATAGGAAGTGACTGATCATAGATTTGTTTGTTTTTTTTTATGCCATTTTATTCTGGGATTTTCTGAAGTAACTTAAACTACAAGGATAGATCAACACACAAAATAAATAAATCATAGTGGTGTGGCAGTCTCTGAACTCTTCTGACTTGCTGAAAGTATTGATTATTTTACAGAGCGTAACTTTTTTGGTAGATACGTAGCTTTCTTGCTAATAAATGTATTGTTCCTTTTTTAGTTTCATCATCACATTTAGTTTGGTGATTGTGTCTTGCAATGTTGGAATACACTGCCTTGTATTGTAAATTTGCAATAAAATAAAAATAAAGCAGCTGCTTGAGCATAAACAAACACTGTGCCTCATTGAAGACAATAAACAAAATATTTGTGGACAATAAAATCTCTGGTTGTTAACAATTCTTCGGTTAAAAATAGTAAGAATAAAGAAAATAGCCAAGAACCTAAACATTTTCTTGTTTAAAATAGTTATGCCACTATGTACAAAGCCAAATGATCATTAAAGGCTCTCACTCTGCATTTAAATCACTTGAAAAACTTTGCAGTGTGTACATGGTCACTATGGTCTATCATCCAAGCAAGCTGACAAAGAAAGAAAAAGCTGTCAAGTTACCTCACCTTTACCATGTGAAGTCTCAATCATCCAGGTACAGTTGAGGTTGTGGGGGTAAAAGTCAGGAAACCCAGGGGATAGAATTGTGCCACTGTTACCCTGAATGAAGCCTCCACACAGTGCTAGAGGACAAAAGGGAGGCGGATAAGGGCTATTTGTTAAAACAGTGAGACAAAAACAAAATAAACTTTACAGGTAGTTCTTTTCCACAGGACACATATGGGGCAAATTATTCTTATCATTACCCAGGGGGTAAAATCAATAATGGCCTTAAATATTAAAGCCTGGAGAAATAAGGGAAGGGAGAGAAAAGGGTAGCTCAATCCATGAAGGCCCCCTCCTGTCTGGGAGCGATTATGTCGCTTGAATAAATGACCTGTCTCTAATGTGTCCTTTTCTCCGGGAGCAACCATTTTAGATTTTTGGGGTGAACCATACCATCACAGCTGGGGAGGGGTCGACTCCACTGGAAGTTGGGTTCACATTCAAGGGGCTCACTGTCACTGAGGGTGTATCCTGCTTCACAACTGAATGTCACCAGAGCCCCCACATAGAAATCATTGCCATGGCGCTGACCATTGACTGGGATTCCTGGATCAACACAGTGGTCCGACTGCAGCTGCAAGGCTTAGGCAGAGAATACACAAAATATGAACACAGAACAACCAAGCTTGGTTGGTTAGCATGGTCCAGTCTCCCTGCTGGTAGATGTTTAAACTACAACAATCTGCAAGCAAATGAATTGTATGAAATGTGTTTCATTTCATGTAGTCCTGTAGGTGTTTTACCAGTGATGGATTTCTTTAGAGGGCTCATACAAGTGTGTAATGGATCATAACAGCCATTGATAGTTTTCTCACTTTCTCCTTGCGAACAACCTATAATTCACTAATGATATGAGACTTTTCCAGACAGAAAGTTTATTGTGAACATATTACACTCTTGCTATCAGGGAAAACTCTGAAATTTTATTATTGTAAAGCGTTACTCACATTTCCATTGGGAGATGATTCATAAAGCAGGGATATTTATGAAACACCAAATATGACACATTTTTCCTTTTTAGTTTAGGCACTGTGTCATTACGCAGCATTAAGATTAATCATCCAAAACAATCTATGAATTCTGTTCATGAAATATTTTGTTTATTCCAATCATTCAGAAGTAGAACTACAGTATTCGCACAGAGCTAAACAACAACAGTCTTATACACACTTTCTGCTTGAGGTAATGTGCTCATAATTTAAGCTAAAATTAGATTTATAGAGAAGCAAGAAGAAAAGGTTAGCAATGTGAGTCACAGCGTAACATAAAGCCATTCTTTCAGTTCACATCACAGTAACAGAGCCAATTCAACCTTCTCGCGTGTACGTATGTTTCGCGTATTTGCACATCACTGAAATTATCCCAAAACATAATCACCATCCTATTATATCATAATTACAGTACCTGATAACAATCTCTGTATGGTAATAAACCATGTGCCTATTATTGATAATGATGCCTTCATACCTCCTTTCATTCAGAGAGCTGCATGTAAACCCAGGTGTCTGTGCTATAAGATCCTTGTAATTGCAGCTATGAAATGAGTTGGTGAGGAGATAATATCAGCCTTTGTCTAACTGGCACGCTTTGACCAAACTCTATGAAATAGCATTGTAGGCTACATTCAAAATATTATTATTATTGCATGTTTCAGTATGATAGATTCATGCATTCTCTAATCAAGTGGCACAATTTAAAACCAAAGAACAACATCCTGAAAAAAGTATTTGAATGCTTGTAGAACTTCAGTGGTTGCCAAAGTGTTAATTTGCAGTTGCCGAGATGTTCTGACTTTATATTTAGCACATTGTTAAACGGTCAGAGCCCACGTCCACATCTGTATGCTATTACATTATTAATATCATATTGTGCATCCCTGTAGCTCAACTGCTAGAGTATTGCGCTAGCAGCGCAAAGGATGCGGATTCGATTCCCAGGGAGCGCACATACTAATGCTGTACATACTGATACAGCACATACTGTATAGCTAGAATGCACTGTAAATAACTTTGAATTAAAGTATCTGCCAAATGCCTGAATGTAAATGTAATTATGGTTCCCAGTTTTGGCTTCGGTACTTCCATAAGTGAATGTCAATAAGTTTTTATCATCCATCCATCCATAGTAAGCTACACAATTTAGGATGTCCTTCATGTTTGTGCCAGTAATAAAGACTATTGGAATTAAACACAATGCATATTTAATTCAATATAAACAGTATAGACACGTACTCTCATATCGAATGCGAAAGCCGATGTCAGAGTGACTCTTGTCGGTGGTGAACAGCAGATACAGGAAGTTGGAGGTGCTGATGAGGAACTGTGGAACTTGTGTTCCCTGATAACTGCCAATCAGAGGCGAGGAAGGATAGCGTCCGTCCCGTATCTCAAGAATGTCGTAGTTAACCTCCGTACGGAATCTGTCGGTCAAAAACAGAGTTACGCATCAATGGGCAGCCTCTCAACAAAGCAACGCAATACATATTTATCTTAGTCCTATGCACTTCTGTTCCTACAGGATACCACACATTTATAGCTAGCACACGGACACTACATCATTCAAAGTGAAAGCTCAGCCTGCTCAGAAGCAGCACGTTTTGTTTGAGTTTCCTGCATAAGTCCACTCAAACCCTGCTGTTTTCTGTAGACGGACAACATCCGCTTTCTTGCCAGCCTCAGCTTTGAAACCCCTCAGATAAATAAATAACAATGGGTAACACATACAGTCATACACAAACACGGATGAAGGGGCTCCTCAGGCACCCATGCAGCTGAGGGCCAGTGCAAGCAGGAGGAGGCGGGCCAGTGGAAGCAGCGCTCTATTGAATGCGCAGCGGTTACACTGCGGGTGGATCGGTGGATGAGACTGAATCAATCTGTCTAGAGTCACTGTGCCTGTGTGTCTGCTTGTGTTAATCAAACGGTTATGAATCAAATGAGCCATTTGAGAGAAAAGCCAGCTAAATGGAGCAGATCAGCATGTTTTATTGATGTTACATAAAATCAAAGTGCAACAATGTTTTATATGTATTTTTTTATGGACAGCATTGTATAAATGGGGCAAACAGATGAAACCTTTCCATGTATCCGCATAGAGATGGATATTGTTTAGATATTTGCAAAAGAAGCCCTGGGGCTGCTGCTATGAGGAAACTGAATGACCTGACCCTCATTCCAAGCCTATACTGAACATCTGCAGTGCGCTAGTGACCTATTTATGAAGCGCCAATAACGATATTACAGCAAACAGAATGAAGATGAAGAACATGAACGAAAGATAAAAGGAAATGATAAAGTGAGGCTTATAGGGAACAACACACGGGAGAGATGCTTAAAAGAGTTTAGGAGAGGAAGAAAGAGAAGCTGGGTACACACTTGTCAAAGATGATCTTAATAGGATATCCTGGTGCGGCCTCAATGACCCACTCGCAATTGAGGGCCTCTTTATAGAGCTCAGGCCAGCCCGGGGACAGAATGATGCCGCTTGAAGCTTTCAGGTTTCCACCACATGGAGCTGGAGAACAGAAGACAAACATGGAACATGTTCAGAATCTTTATTTTATTGCCCCATCAATGAGCCAGTGGGATTTTTGCCTGTGACTTTCACGCAATGTCACCATGTTAAGACACAGGGGCCGTCCTCCTGGAGCAAAGTTTTGGTTAATAGCCTTGTTCAAAGTTAGAACCGGCAACCTTTTGGTCACAATTCCTGATCAACCTAGTGTAGGTTTCATCAACCCAAGTTAAGGGCAGCACACTACTTGGATACATGGGACCTTTTATTAAAGAATAAATAAGATCAGAGCCTGTGTATAACAATCAGTTCAGGCAAATACATGCATCACTGTGAATCTGTTTTTCTTTATTTATTAGTGAGTGGACAGACCTTCACAACGTGGCACAGCGTTGTCCCAAACAACATTCCCATCTTTGAGGATGCAGGAGATGGTCTGAGAGCCGTGGGTCTTCACAAAGCCTTCCTCACACAGGAATGAGATGGAGCTGCCGAGCTGTAGACTCTCACCAAAACGCTTTCCGTTTACTGGAACACCAGGATCAGGACACTCGTTGTGTCGAAAAGCTGCATAGAAAAAGACAAAGGGAGCCACTGAAAAAAAATGTACAGGCCTAACATAAATTACAGGGAGAGCCCTCAATATGACCATTGAACTGAAACTTTTGGCTCATCGTTTCAGCTGTATAACGACTCTAATTCATTTTAGTTAGAGCAATATATTGATTTATGTGCCTTCCAAAGTTTCTTGGTTGAGTGGGAAGCTTGGAGCCACTCAGTGCCCATCGATAGGACTTCAGAGAAAATGATGCATTACCAGCAGACAAAATCTCTCCAGCAAATCTGCCTGCTCCTGTAGCTCAGCTAATAGAGCATGCTGCTAGCAATGCCAAGGTGATGGGTTCGACTCCCAGGAAACACACAAAAAAGACAAAATGTGTACCTTATGTCCACTGTAAGTTGTTTAACATCTGCCAAAGGCATAAATGTAAATTCATTTAGCTTTTTGCTCTCTTTGTTATGTCAGTCTGCCTATATAAAATAATTTTATTATCGACATAATGCACATCTTTGTGAAACCCAAAGACTGTGCATCTCATCCATCACTATTACTTTATATGCCAACAAGCTCTTTAATGGAGTTTGTCATCTTCTTAATTAACATGAATGATTGGAATGTTCCTCCCACTTCTCAAAACACGGTACATAGGGAGTCATAGCATGCGCTATCACCTCCCGACAGCTTCAATTAACTCTTGCCTTACTTAATTATATATATGTATTTGGGGAAGAACAGGAAAGAACTGCGTTGTTGTTATTGTATCTTCACATCATCTCTGCTGTCACGTGATGTCTGTCATAAAATGTGATCACTAACTGAGGACAGATACTCAGTCAGTTGTTGATTAAAAAACATTTTTATAACCCTGCAATCACATTAATATAATGTCTAAAAAACTGGATGTTTTGAACATTCCTAGAACTTTCCAAATACATTTTTGTTACTTAATAAAAACATTTCCCTAATGTTCCCTAACCCGAAACTGTTACCTGGGATAGCCATGATAACCACAACCGTATTCCTACTGGGAATAAGGGTTATTCTGTACAAAACATATAATTCCCATCCATAAAGCCACATCTTTATGAGGGCTGGCCACCTTGTTGCCGTGCCAATCTGTGCAATACAGCACTTTGATTTCAGTTCTCATCTAAATAACTAAAGGGTCTTTTAGGAGGAGTGCTGACTCTCTTTTTCAGGAAATAGGTGATGAGAAACTGTGAAGTGGCGAAATTAAGGAAAGATACTGTTGCTGTCCGGAAAGAAAAATAGTCACAGGACCTTATTTTAGTCACAAGATAAATTAGTTAATTAGTTATCATTGTACATATTGTACATGACATCCACAACCACCACAGAGGCCTTACAGAAAAGGTTACTGTTTGAATGTTTGTGCATGATATACAGAAAGTTCTCTCTGGAAACACAGCAAAAAAACTCAGATGCCAACAACACAATTTCTAGTATTTTAGAAACCAAAAAACAAACACACACATTTATGGAGAGATGCAGTTCGGTCCATGATCTTACTTACAAAATGCTATCTGTCATCTATTATACATCTTAAAATAAAAATTCAAGTCTTCAACTGAGGACTCTGGCTTTAAAAACCGTCTGGTTTACTCAAAACAACCTCAATGCATCACACATTTTTACCACACAAGTACAAAGAGTTGAAGATGTTGAATGAAAATATCACTGAAACATACTGGTGAAGGTGATGTTGAAGCCACGGTCTGTGTACGTATGATCAGTCAGAAACTCAAGTCGGGCCACATGGCCACTGGTGGTGATGGGGGATGGCAGCGCATCTCCAGAAAAGGTGCCCAGAATGGGTGACTCCGCCTTGCCCCCATCTTTGATGGATAGGAAGTCAAACTGTTTCTCCATGCTCAGGTCATTGAAGGCCAAGTTGATGCGGCTCTCAGGTTTGGCGATGATCAGCCACACGCAGTGCATGTTGTTGCCGTACTCGTGAGGGTAGTTTGGTGACAGTAGGACTCCGGATGGAGTTGTGAAGTTGAAGAAACATGAAACTGTAAAAGTAGCAGAAAGATATTTAAAAAATACAGTTATTACAGGGCTAACTTTTTTGTTTGATTGCAAAAAAGGTTTTGCCTGATTCAAATCACAATTCAAAAGCTGAATACACAGATTTTAAGTGTTGTAGCTTGTCTTAGATGACCCCTCACACCTTCAGAAATCAGTTTTAAAGAATGTTCACTTGATTTTGCATATGAATGCAGAAATGTCTCATTTTTGTGCCTAGGCTCTCTGCCCTACATTATGTTTCTTTATAGGTGATGTGTGCATTCTGATAGTATAGGCATTCTCCATACTAACTTAATACACAGAGACAACTATAAATAAGCCGCTGTAGGTTGATATCCCTGAAAATTGTAAAATCTGTAGTTCCATGACACTATCAAACACTATAAGCATCCTGACTTGGCTGCCATCAATATTAGTTCGACCAATCGAACTAAGTTTGGGCGGGACTGTTTGTACTGTATGACCGACCAATGGCAGACGGGGCAAAGGGAATTGTTTGGGAAACCTGTTTAAAAACAGTAATAATTTGTTTAAATAAATTTGGTGAAAACACTGGTACATAAAATACACACTACATTTTTAAACTAAGTAGGCAAAACAACAGATTATTATTTATTGTCAATGCCTTAAATTATTAGTTATCGTCAATGCCACTGCCAAGAATTAGATAAGCTTAGTGCAGACAATTGTTAAGCTCCATTTAAACCTTTAATACCATTTTGTTATTGACTCTCTTAATATGAGTGTGCGTGTGTGTGTATTGTGCTCTCGCCTATTGCAGAAGATAATAGGAATGGAGATATACCAAAAAAGAGAGTGTTTATCTGCTGGGATTACCCACAGACTGGCATTAACTCATTTGAAGAATTTGGGACAAAGCTGAGAGGCCAATAAGCATCACTAAACAGCCACAGGGAGGATGAAAATGAGCTCCGTGGTGGACTGGATACAAATTGTTATGGTTCCACCTAATATGAATGACTTCGCTGTCTGAGCTAATAATAATGCCATAAAATATCAGAATACAAAGTTATGAGTCAACTGTATTTCCATTGATATAATAGAATGGCCGCCATTAAAATGACAAATGATGACATGATGGGGAACATTGAGCGGATACATGAATCCACATAATAGAGAAATTATAACAATATCAAAACAAGTTGGGCCAAAACTAATTAAGAAATAACATTGTATTTTCTTACACTCACAAAGCATTTGAGTGGCATCAAACTTAGCAAGTAATCTAGATTTCTAGATGTATAATCTAGAGCGGAGGTCTGCTAAAAAGAGGAGAAGGAGAAAATCATGATTATTTTAAAGGGATTTGAAATGTAAGCATTAGAAAGTACTTAAATAGATGAATATGGAACTATAATATACTAAATATACTTAACTGCTGCAGCTCTTCTAAAAAGCCAGACTTAAATTGCAACACTTATGTGAATACAATATGGAGCATAACAGGGGGTCCCTGCTCTAGCTCTTTATATACTTATGAGTCATTGGTCTGAAAAACACTGAGAACACTGCACTCAGATTTAAACTGTTACTTTGCAAGTAAAGTCTGCATGTCAAAAGACTCAATTTTTACAAATGGGTTCATACATTACCTTATACCTTTCAAATTACCTTTAAATTCAAAACTACCTTTGAAGTGACCTTTTAGTTTTCAGACCTTTAAGTTCAGACAAATTTGGTAACTTCTTGACCAAATCCTTGATTTTACAGTGAAAAAAAGCAATGAAAAGAATTAAATGATGCAATGAAGTGTCACACTGGCTTTTACTTGAGTTATAGTTAATGATTTAATGGCTCGTCCACTCAGAGGAAATATCTGGAAACAGGAACATACTGTACAACAGACGTAGACATTAGATTCACTTTTTGACATGTCCAGACAGTAATAATGGTGCATCAGCTTTCCAGGTGTGAGAGGTAGGAGTGAAATGCAATGCATTTTGGGTAAGTTCTGTCACTTACACACACAGCTTGGCTTCTTGGCTGACCACTGATTATTTTTCTGGCAGGTAATGTTCTTTTTTCCAACCAGCTCAAAGGCTGGAAGGCACTCGAAATACAGCTTGTCACCGTGTCGGAAGCCTGAGCCTTCTCTCTTGCCGTAGGCAGGGATTCCTGGGTCTCCGCACCCACCCTGGTCAATTTCTTTAAAAAAAATAAAAATAGAAGACAAAATAAGCATGAGGAGAAATAAACAGGAGTATATTTTACAAAGGGAATTTGCCTTACATAAAGCACATGGTGTACAAAATTACATATACAATTTACAAAAAATATGTCACCCATGTATATCGCCCATATATAAGTTTTGTTTCTCTCTCTCACGCATCTCATTAGAGAGAGAGATATCGAAAAAATGAGAGATTTTTGAAAACGAGTTACAGGTGTTCCCTTGCATTAGCATTTTCATATCTTGTGTATCTTCACGTCAACAACATGTGTCATATTGGCACAGCATCCGTTAACAAGCGCGTTCTGCATGCGATTGGCTGCGTCTGAAACCAAAGGCAGTTGTCTTTTGGCAGCATTTTCAGAAAAGTGCCTCCTAAGAAAACTGTTTTGACCGTTACATCACATCTTATGACCTACAACAAATGAGCTTAAATAAGCTGTAGAGATAGAAAAGTAAAAAATTAATGACTACAATGTAAACTTCTGTTGAACATTTATAACTACTTTACTGCTTCAGCTGCTCCATCAGATGTCATTCTTTCAACAAAATGCATGCACAGAATTGTGGGATATCTTCGTAGATTTGGATTTACACTGACGCTTGTTTACCCCTGCATACTGTCTAATAATAAGGCATCTGTTTTTAGATTTCAGACACAGCCTATAGAAAAGCCTGCATGTGCAGCAGAAAGTGTGACAGCCTCCACCTGACCTTGAATGTCTAGCCTGTGTCTGGAGCTGAAGCAATCGAGTATGCCACATGAACTCTACTTCTGCCCACCATCCCCTTACTGGACAAATGTTACACAACCAACTAATCCATGTGGGAGTGTTTGTATATGTGATTCCTCAGGTTTCCCAGCTAACACTGTTACAGCTGTTTTTGCCAAACACACTGGTGACAAACACATTTAACGAGCTGGCATGTGGACTTTCATAAGGGGTGGCATTTGTTATTTGCCTATTTCAATTTTGCAATGATTTATTTATCTGTCACTTCTACCCCCACACCGCCTTTTCTTCACTCCAAGAACACAGATGGAAGTCATTGACTTCCTAATAAATAATTACTAATAACACAGGAAGGCACAAGCGACATTTTCACACAGGACACAGGTCCAGAATTCTCTTTTTCTTCCCAGCATGCACCTGGGGTCACCAACAGACTACTGTTTCAGCAAACAGCTGCAATAAAATCCTCAAAACACACTCAAAACATTTAGGACTCATAAACATACTGGGATTCTGGAATAAAAGATAAGATGCTGGGATAAACATCTACATGCACACAATGGTGCCCAATTATTAAGACCTCAAAGTAACAGAGAGCTTGACTGACTCATCAGATGCCTTCTGCTACATCAGATGCAGAGGGAGAACTGTACAGTAGAATACAACAGTAGGATGCAAACAGACATATTGACATGTTCCCAGTACACACTCAACACATTCATTTCCCCTTTGGGGCTCCACTTATATCTTATATCTGCAGAAAATGTGCATAAAACAAGTATGAGTGAGAGGGAAAGAATTCAAAGTGATAACATTTTAAACACCTTAATTCTCTAGTGTCTCTACAGAAGACACACCGCTGGCATGCCCGCTTACTTTCAGGGGAATCTGACATCAGCATTTTCAGTCTTGGGGTATTTAATATTACTATTGAAAAGTAATGTGTTACAAGATTGTGCTACTCATAGGTAATTATGTTACATTGTAACAGGTTCAAGTTATTTTTCCTTTGTTTCTCACCATCAGTTTACCAAGACTTTCTCTTCTTCACAGTGGAAGTGCCATGTTTGGCTCGCAGGCATTTAATATATTGAAAGTGTTGTTTGTTTGTTTTAGTTTTTTTGCTGCTGAGTGTTTGTTTCCTCAACATTGTATTCTGACTTTTTAATAAAGTAGAAGTGCAATTACCCAGGAACCACAATTGAGAGAAACAATGCATCATGCACTGATTGTTACATTTACATCTTAAAATATTGTCCTAACAGTATCGTTTCCAGAGGAAATGTCACCACTGCTCTGAGGCAACACCCAAATTATATTACTTTCCCTGCTACAAATAATAAGAAACGCTGGATTCTACTGAGACACTGACGATTTTGTTTACCAGCAGTATTTTTAAGGTTTGCAAACTTTGTTACACCCTGTACACCACTAATAAGCATGACACACCCTCTCTAGAACTGCTTTACACATCATGCTCAAACATATTAAAACAACAAGTACAATGTTTGGGTGCCATCAATACACCTCCAGTTCTACCAACACAGGAAACCAATAGGTCTTCTGTATGTCAGTAAATAAATTAAATGAATAGAAATATATAGTGTGCTTCTTTTAGAAAAAGTTACAGTTATTATGATGTAAATGTAACAAGTTACACATTTAACACATTATTCAATGCTTGGAAAAAGCTATGTGACCATGTAATCTCTACAACACTGGTTATAAAAGAGATTGACTCTGTAATGCCGTTAAGTCTTGGGTTAAAGTAACATGGCAATATCACTTAATACAAACATGAATGTGCTATGAAGAGAACATGGGTATGTTACTGCTGATTAAGCTTAAGAAACAGCAAGGGTCTCCAACAAAGACTCTGAGCAATTATGCTCGGAAATACAGAATTTTGAGATGCAATAATTTAGGGTTGAATCTTGTCCCGCAGGCAGGAAGGCAGAGGTTCAAAGAGAATCCTCAACTTCATTAAGTGTCCCTCATTGTTTTAATCATGTTGCAGTATCAACACTGCTCCACTTTCGTCTAATGTTTTTGCTGCTCAAAAAGAAAAGCATAAAAACAGGCCTGGAAGCTTATTGTGGATTTGACAGCAAAAATGGGTTTGCAATTTAAGAAAGGTGCATCCCCCTTCCACTGCTATTCTGACAGAGAGTCATAAAGAAAATGATCCTGTTCTCTTTTCCAATCAGACATTGAGATACACAAGAAAATTAGTAGTCACGCCTGCATGATATATACCTCTTCCTCAGCCCCCATTTCAGCAAGGTTAAACGATCACACTCTGTTTTGATGACCCACGCCGCATGTGCGGAAGGTGTAATGATGAAGCGAGAAATAGAAAATGAGAAAGAAATAAAAGAACATGCTGTGCTTGTACTCTTAACCGATCTCCCAAGAGTGCATCCAACTGCAGGAAGCCACCACGAGAGCAAGAAAACTGGGAAATTTGCTCTGAAGCCAAACAAACAGTACAGCTTTACACCAGCAAAAACTGAGGAAGTGTGTAAATTTTGACTTCTGTTATAAGTACACATCAATGAAACTGGTTGAGATAAGATACAGTAAACCAATGACCTTATAACAATATACGTGCTTCACCCTTATATTATATGCAATCACTGTGATAAGGAGTAAACAAAGACTAAACAGGCATTCAAAGGCTTTTTGTCTATCCATATATTTAATAAGAGATAAGTGGCTGTTGTGCTGTAAACATAAAGGGAGGAAAGCAGAACAGAATCATTTCTGATTACACTGAAGGATCATCAGTGCGCAGTGACATCACCAGAGTGAGAGGCTTCGTATTGATATGGTAACTACCAAACCTATAATCACATCCTTCAAACGCTATGAGAAAAAATATATTTGTTTATAATGCTGGTCTACAGGTATTGTGTACTAAATAGGTGTATAGCTGTAGCCTTTGCGTTGCTCTGAATTTGAATATGAATCTCTAAATATATATCGTCGCCGTCAGACAGAAACCTTGTATTTTCATATTTCATCATTTTTTTAATAAATCATGATTATCGGTCACACTTCACATCTTTGTATGGGTTTTGTAATATTTAACCAATGAAAAGTAACTTGCATCACTGTCTGGATCCACCATATCAACTTCTTCACTCATACTCACCCTCATAAGACACCTTAAAACCCAGAGAGCCGCTGGTGTCATCCGTTTTGAAGTTCAGCCACATCTGATGGCTGGTGCTGACCACCAGATCTGGGGTTGTTGTTCCAGATAACCTTAAAAACAGAAAGACACATACTATAAAAATGACAATACATTAGCAATGCTTCACTTTTATTACCGTACGTATGACATCATTTGGCGATCGGCACCTCTCGGGGGAACACAGGCAGTATATCAGCACTAGCCTGCAGGGATTTACAGAATCGGTCCATAAGGGCCTACGAGACCCGCTAATTAAGCACATCAGACCATAAGAGACATAAGAGCAACCAGAGAGAAAGCGTCCGGGGACACCGAGCCATTGAAAAGGAACATGAGCTCTTGTCCGGCCCTGCCAGAGAGCGCACATAAAACAGCATCGATAAAACTTTATGAAGACTGTAAATTTCAGCACAATTAATAACACACTCAGCAACGTTTCTGGAGCATCTGGTGTGGAAAACTGCATTAGGAGGCATCAATATGTGATGCATTTTGTGGCAGGACTGATCTTGTCGTAACATTGAGACTCATAGAGATTGACAATAAAGCTCAGGGTATTTCTGCATTATGCTCCTGCTTGGCAGGCTGATGAAATGAGATGAAATAGAAAAGGGTGAAAGGAAGAAGTAGTGGAGGAGGAGAGAAAAAAAAGGGGCCGGAGGAAGACAGGATGGGGAGATAAAAGCAGATGAAGGGGGTGGGGAGTTATACACACACAGACAGGAGTTAAAGAGCAGAAGATGAGGCCTGGATGGAGTTTGAGAGGGGGTGGAGAATAAAGCCAAGCAGGAACAAAAGCACTCACACATGAAAGACCGTCCGCTGATCGCCGATTACCGCTCCATCTCCTACGGTAAGAGTATCGTAACCACGCTCCAGCTCAAACTCTTCAAAAGTCAGCTTGATCACCTGCACACAGAAAGCACCTTGGTTAAAGAGCCGAGTCAACTTTTTTCAGGCATTTTACAAATGTATAGTTGAAATTTGTATCACTGCATTTGAATCTATTGTGATCTCTCTTGTGTAACAGCATTTTAGGAGTTTGTGCATATAATGTTACAGTTTGGGGGAGCCAATTGTAAAAGATGAAGTACATGTAAGCGGGGCTTGCCAGTGCAAATCTTGGGCACCCTACAGCCCACCCTGTCTCTGTATGGTATTCAGATCTACATGTATAAGAAAATTCATAGCTTAGTAATCTTAGCTTGCCAGTACTAATGAAGCAAGCAAGTATGGACATACAATCATAACACATTTTTGGTATAACATCAGATACTACTTTTGGAATTTGCAATTCTCAGAAAGTTTGCAATGGAAAGAGAAGAGGAGAGCAACTTTCTTGGCGGCTGCATATGAAAACAAAGAAAAAATGTATGCAGAAAAATGAAAAATCAAAGCAGCATCATTATCATTCTTCCGAGATGAAACGCAACAAAAAACATGAGTGTGGAATTTAAATACAAATAGAAAAAGGTAAAAGATTAACAATTAAATATGAAGGCTTGTCTCACTTTGCTTATGCTTACAGCTGATAAACAGGAAAGGGAACAGTGTGGAAAAAATAATAAAATAAATGTGTTGTCTAGTCTCCCATTTCAAATTGGCTGCCACATTTTCAACAAATTCTTAATGGTTTTGGAGTGCTTGGAGACCAACTCCTAATGAAAAAGCTTATATAAATGCAAATCGCATTCTGTCTTATGGTAAACACACTTCACAACAAAAAGTACCAGGTTGGCAGCATTCTAGGTCAGACCACCAGTGAAGAGAGTCTCTGCCTTTTACCACCTCTCAGTTCCTTCTCTTCCCAATCAGCCCCCTCAACAGAGGGTGAGCTGCCCCCTCAGGTGAGTGCTGCTGTATCCTGCTGCATTAGCGCAGCAGTGTGTATGATCATGACTGACAGCTCTGTGGGTTGAAAGCCCTCACTTGACTCATTGAGGGATTATGATGCAAAGAACAGTCCTGTCGAGTCAATACAGGGCCGAACATGAAACATGACTCTGACTCTATACTCAATCCATTTCATATGAAAACACACTACAATAACTTTGAAAACATACTGTGGCACTATTTGGACACCTGAGCCAGACCTAGATTTCAGCATCTGAATCACATTATTGATTGATTGACTGACTGAAAAATGTTGCTTAAAAAATGTGTCTATACAAAAATAATGGCACTTGATTATCTATGTATTATCTAAGTGTGACCAAATACTTTTTGGAGAAACACAAAGTCAAATATAAACATGTAGTGCTTGCCCTTGATAGTACTATGGTCTAATAATTGAGCTAAAATAACACATGGTTAACTAATAAATAAAAAAATCACTTGTGTGTCTCTAAGACAAAAGACGTCCTGAGTACAGTCTCACAGCTGAGTGATAACGCCCAAACACAACCTAGTACAGAATGGTACATGTTGGAGGAGCTGTTGTTTTTGTCAAAATGGAGGTCCCCACAGAAGTAGATAATACCAGTCTGTTGAAAGAGGAACAAAAGAGGTACTGATAATTAAAAATAAGAACCACAACAAAGGCAATCAGCTGTGTCTTCTCATGAACAACTCATTTTCTATTATTATGCCTTCTGGGGATCCCTTCATCTAAGACAGAAAGCCAGTGTCTAGACTCTGAGCTAATGTTTGTCTGTGAGCGGGGGATTCAGCCCTGTGTGCCCCCACATGCTGCTTTCCCTGCAGAGATCTGTTCTTTTGTCTCTTTCTATAGTTACGAGCTCAACCATTTTCCAACACCCGTCATTAGGCACCAAGGATGACACAAATAGAATGGATCTGTGGATGGCGAGAGCATCTTTAACTGTAGCTCAGGGGAATGTGCTGGCACATGAACTGAGGCAGTACAGATTGGGTTCATGTGCTGTCTGAACTTTCGCAAGTTTTATTTTCTTTAGTTTTATTTTAGTTTTGGTTTCTTTACTTTGTTTCTGTTAACTGGATGTCAAATTGTTTACCAAATTTCATCACAAAGTAAACAGTGTTCCTGTAGCTAACTGGCGGAGCATTACATTAGCGACAAAAAGGTCATGGGTTCAAATCCCACACATACTAAAAAAACAAACTGCAGATCATTTTGGATAAAAGCGTAAATCACATTTGGTTTAAAAAACCCTCCCAAATATACCAAATACAAGAACAGATGTACTGTCCATATTAGCAACAAAAAGAATCCTAAAAATTTACTCAAAAGTTTTCAAAAATTCCTACTACCACATAAGCTCTATTGTCCACAACATTTAGCTAAAACCTAAAAGTTACGTTTGCTAACAAAAGAATAGTTGATTCCAATATAAACAGCTAATTGCATGTTGTCCCGCCCTAAAAAAGTAGCTTTGAAAGTAGCACAGAGTCACAGTACGACTCTTTAGAGAAGACATCATACACAAATCTTTCTCTGCATGTCAATTGTGAATGTACAAAGTATTATACCATTAAAAGAAATTACATCCCCATTAAGTATTCAGCATGCATTGCCAAATGCTAAATGATGTCAGGCTATGGGGCTAGCTGTGATGGTAAAGACTTTAACAGCTGCTGAGGTCTCTCCACACAGGAAGAGTCTTTGGTCTGGGCACCAAACCAGCTGCAGCAAATTAAAAAGTTCATTTTGATGTACATTTCATACAGTCCTGGTTCATTCTGAGAATCAGAGCTAACCTCATGTCTTTCCCTGGTGCTATTGTGTCAGAACAAAAACAGAATGTTATTATATCAGCAAAAACAGCAATGTTCCATCTTCATCCGATCCTTCTTCTCCAGCCAGGACAGTGTGAAGCAAACCTGTCCTTACACACAGGATGAAAGAACACACTGCGAACAGTGTGAAAAAAACAGGGAATGTTGACAGAGCTGCTCCAACCCATTCCTATTTCCTCTCAATGTCTCGCTTTCCCTCCCTCCCAACTGACTCATGATGATGAGGAGAGAGATTTGTAAAACCTTTTATTTGAACCTAGATAAAGAAAATCTGGCAAGCGATCATGAAAATGGCCTTGAACTAGACCACAAAGTCAAGATACTATGTGCCACAGTTTTGTCACTCTCATGGTATCCACTTGAAGCAGTTTCCTATCCTTTCCACTATGCTCTCTTTTATTTCTATCCTATTCCCCTTTAGCATGACACAATTACTTGTTTCAATAGTTCCATGTTTCAAGGCATCATATGCGTGAAAGGGAATTATTGTATGCAAAATTTGCACTATCCACTGTTATGCATACT
>JAZGTI010001329.1:0-45746 GCA_036877585.1 Botia kubotai
CCACCCTGATGAGGGAGAGCGAGGTTACACAGGCGGAAAACAGGCAGGGCTCGGAAAACCGCCAGATGCAACCAACTGTACGCAGAGACGATTTCACTCACGCTGTCAGGTAATGGCAGTGCACGGTGCTGAATATCCACGGCCATCTTTCCTGCTCATCTCTGATCATTGAGTCTGCAGACAAAATCTGTGCAAAGGCCGCCCACCTTGCATCTCAGAGCCGAGGAAGAAAAATCCATACATCGACAAACCTTTTATAATGGTCTTTCTCTATAAGCCACATAGTCACATCAATTCTCATACCTTTGCTCTAGCCTCAGAGAATCTGATGGACTCTGTCAATTTTTTTACCTTTGATTAAATTTGTGCATGCTAAAGTTAAAATAAAACAGCTAAGTCAAGTATTTTTGCCCTTTTACAGCAGGTATGAAACACTGATCATGCTCTGGCCTTGGTCTGGATGATAGAGACGGCCCCCACCCACCTGGGTACTTCACATACCTGATGTTAACCTTTGTTTGCCAGCCATATCTGGGTTTTGGCTGTTGAGAGAACTTGCGGAGGTGGTGCATGTAGCTGCTAAATGAAGGCTTTTGGCAGAGAGCCTTGAACTCTGTGTGGACTAATCACTGGAATTAAGCAGTTAACCTTTAGTGTGTCGCCTGGGCTCGATCTTTCACTGCTAAAGCGTGTTATATGGCCCTTTCATTCAGCACAGCGAGAGTCTGTGGATTGCACTGTGTATAGTTATTTCGGTGTATAGACTGAAATCATGAGGGATTACATTGATGTTATGTTTTAATGTCAGATATGTTTCTGGAATGAGCTATTGTGTTCAAATGCATATGTTGTTATATAACATAGAAGCATTTTGTTAAGCACCTCAGAATGTTTTCAGGCACTTCCCCACTGTTGTTTTACACTCTAAAAATTACCTTCAGATCGTCACATCCGGTGAATCATAACTCACTTGTTGTAGAAGAAGATAATTCCACACTCCTGCAAGTCACTTTAATGCAAGAACAAGTGAGCCATTTTAGGCTCTGGCAGCCAGGCTAATTTCTCCATCATATTGGACAGCAATTTTCAATCCTGATTACTTAAACACTTGATTATAATTATTGAAACCTCCTAATTGGTCTCTGGTATAGTCATTGTAGGCTGCTAAGTCATCCAATGAGTCAGTTGATGCTTGGCAGAGCTAAGCAGTCCGCTCTTACAGACGGCACCCTGTGCCTGGGGAACCGCAGGCAGCAGGGCTTATCCCAGGCTCCCTCAACCCATGAAAGCCTGAGAGCCAAACTGTGAGGATAAAGTAATCTTGTTAAGAATGGATGTTGCTATTGTGTTATTTGATGTGTCGTTGGCTGGTGGTTCACTTGGAGCAAACGTGGGCAGGCGAGGTGTAGACAATGGGATCGAGTGGGAGGAGAGGTCTATTTCTAGATTTATAAAAACAGCCACAGTGTGCTCCAATCTGCCCGAGCTCCAAAATAACAACAAAAGGGGAAGCAAATCCACGCTTCCGGTCCATTCTGGCATCCCAGCTCCTGCTGTTGTTGGTATCTGTTGCTGCGTGGCAGCCATTTTGAGAGGAATAAAAAGTAACCATGGTGAATCGATTGCAGCGGTTGTCTCAGTGACACACCTGTGAGATTGTCTGGAAGCCAGTGAAGTGTGGCACTGACCTTTATCATGAATTAACTATTTTCGTTTAATTATCCTGGTTGAAAGCGCTGACAAAAAAACCTAACCCGGAGAGAGTGAATGCTTCACGTGACGAACTCTGAGAACACAACCACGTCTACACGTGCACACACACACACATAGAGATCAGTTGCAAATGGCTTTTCTCACATCTGCATCGTGACAATGTCCAAACATGATCCGTTCTAGCGCAGACATTCTAAAATGATAATTATATCTAACAAAATGGAACAAATCTTGTCACAGGTCCTGCTGTAATAGTACAAGGTTTTAACATGCTAATGTGCTGGGTGGGTTTTGCAGACAACATTTCATCTAATTTCAATTCCTTTTTTCCTCTTCTTGGCATTGAAGGGTTGCATGAAAAATTCAAGCCGTTATAATATGAGATCCAGATGAATCATGAATCCTTAATGGCTATCAGGCCTGTATAGGCTGGCCTCTGGAATTACACTCAAAGAATGATGGCTTTCTTTGTACTGGGCCAGTTGTCTGTGTCTTTGTGTGTGTGTGTGTGTGTGAGAGTGAGTGGGTGAGGAGCAATGCAACATGAGGATTGGAACAAGGACCCATGTAGTGGCTCTTATGCAGGTCTGAGCTTACACCTGCCTGGTATAGAGATGAAGGAAATCAGACAGAACCGGAAGTGAGAAAAGGATTGGAAACACAGTACTCCACAAGTACTGGTTGGTACCTGTCTTCCAGTTCATTAGCTTGTGCTGCTGAAGTGGTCATGTACAATGATGTGAAAAAATATATAAAGGAAATGTGTTCTCGCTCTCTCACCTCCTACACTAATGTGTCAGGAAAAGAGAGATGTCTAAATTATTATTATCTAACATACAATTACTATTATTCAGGACTTAGGATTTACTATTGAGTTGCCAAATTGATTGGTGGCGAGATATGACAGTGTTTGTTCTTACCAATTTCTCCTGCAGCAAAACAGTTTTCAGCGAGAGCACATACACACATGGATGGTAATGGCACACATTGTGCAATACCTCAGAAATGTGTATCATTTTCTCAAAGTGTGAAAGAGCTATCGGCATTTTCGAAATGGTATGAGAAATCTATTGTGCGTTCTTGCAAAAGCAAATTCACTGTACACAGGGCAAACAGCTACATGCTTATGCGCTATGACCGTCCTACTTTTTTAATGTAGTGCATTATTGGATTTTCGAAGACACACGCTCGCAGACAAGCGCAAACACATATGTAAACCTTGACGTGCAATCACACAGTAACATGCACCCATAAGCAGAGACAGACGGTGTACCAGAAATTCTCTGGCCAATAACGGATCTGCGATGTCATGCCAAACATTACAGGTGTGCGCATTACAAATGCAAGGTCACTGTCGCGCTGCTGCTGTGTATTTTTATCAGCGTGAAGGAAACCAAAAACATGTCATGTATTCTTGTCTGGGCTCTGCTTGCTTTATGACTCAATATTTTCATAAATCCTGAAATGCATCGCACACAGTCAAAGGGGACAACCCAGCTAGCCAGTTGCACCCTGCTGGATCGATCCGATCTCACATTGCTGCATTTCAGTGTGTTTGTCTGTCTCTGTGGTGCTTTTAGAACATTTCCATGTGTATTTTTCAAGTTCAGAAAGGCATGTGTTTGTTTTGTTTACCCTGCAGACCGAGTTTCGAGCTTATCATTCGGCTGTGGACATGTGCACCACGTGCAGCCAGAAATCTATTCAAGAGACGGCCTGCCAGTGCGCCTGACCTTTTCTTTTGTTAAGGCGTAGTGTTTTCATAAATACCGCACTGATATCCCCGGCTTGATAATTACTGCGCTCCTGCACACCGGCCTCTTTATTAGTTTAGCGACAATGGGCTGTCGCGTCGGCTACACCGCTCCAGGAGAAGCTAGGAAAACTTACATCCCCCTGCATCTCTTGTTCGTGACCTGAAATGAATCATATGAACATTGTGGTCCCCCAGCATCTGATTACTGATAATACGAGCCTGAACATATCATTTTCAACATCATTCATAGATAGAGCTTAGTTGCATGTTTATGTACGGAAAAGGATGTGGCACAAAATCAGATTTGCAAAAAGGTGCGTAGACACAAATTTGTTACCAATTCATTCTAATGTTTATGAACCAGGATTTTGTTAAACGAAACGATAGGATTATTTTAAACGATAGCAAGATGTTTTTAAGCATTTCAATGTTTAAACTATCTCCATAAGGCTTTCTGGCAAATGTCTTCAGTACAGCTATTCATCAATAAACACATTTTCTTTATATGTACGGTAGATTACACATGATTAGCTACACTTTTATGCAGAACCTATTTCATTTAGTTTTTGTTACTCTGAAATGAGTTTAGGGTCAGTTCATTTTTCATTTTCTGTAAATAATATATATAAAACTATTTTGTCCTATATTTAGAATCATTTTGCATGCAAACTTTATTAAAGCTAAACTCTGTTATGGCTTTATTTATTTGTTACATCACAATAAGAATGTAAATTATTTTACAGGAGTATGAGAAAGAATGCAGTCTGAAAAAAATACATTTTTGTTTACATCCCTTCAAAAGTGCCTTGCAATATGCTTCTCTCCTTCCCTTTGTGTTTTCATTTGATGCCACTGCAGAATCACTGCATCTGCTCTGTCCTTGTCTAGGCTTGAATCTGTAATAAGCCTATCAGGTGAATATGATGACAAAATGACAAGGAGGAAAAGGAGATTACAGTGGTGATGCTAAGGCTGTTGGAAGGGCCTATACACATGTTATTGAATTTCTCACTGTCCCTTGCCAGTAGTTCTTGTCAATACAGCTCACTCTTTGCAAGTCAGACTCTGGGGAATAGGTCAGTAAGGTTTGATCTGAAAGAACTGAGGGGAGGAAAAGCAATGAAAGAGAAAGAGAGCTCTTTTAAATAAACAGGAAAATTGTCTTGCTGCTCCTCATTATATTTTACATTTAACATCAGTTCTAATCCTTGAATCTGATTGGATGAGAGGTGTTTTAAGAATGCTGATTTTACAGCACCGGGACACTTTACTGTATCACATATTAAAGTAACTTCACACTCGCAATTAAGTTGTTACTGCTTTTTATCGGAAGCATCACAGCCATATTGCATTAATATAGCTGTTCCTCATAATAGAGAGTTAACTTTCCGTTTACCGTATGTGTGAGCGGCTGCGGTTCTCGCCAATAAGGGCACATCCTGTGCATGAGTACAATTTAAACCCATAGAGGAACTAACTCCTTACGAGTAAAAGGGGCTGGGCTGGATGTGTCTGTTAGGGAACATAATTACTACTAATGACCATTAGGAGTTCAGTTTTCACCCTCCGGGGATTGGTGAAAGGGCTTTCGCCTTATCAGTTGATTAGTGCAAATCGAGGAGGCCGGATCCAGCATGTTAAGTAAACGGGACTGAGAAGTGTAGCATTATCTGGGGAAGACTAATGGAGCAGCGCAGAGTTCATCCTGAGCTAATGTGGGCCCCATACATGGAACCACTTACAGAAATCAGCTAATAATATAAAAAGTCAGCCAACTCCCCATCACACCTCAAATGTGAGAATCCACCACACACATCCTCAGATCTCCACATTAGACTGGCTGCAGTGTAGGTATATACACTGTGAAGAATAGAAATGTGTTACCCAGTAGAGATTGCGCTATAGTGTTTGTAAAACACTGCATCTGTGCAGTGATTTAAAAAAAATCCAACACCAAGCAGATAACTATAGCATACACTCCAAAGTGTGTCACAGACGAGCACTTTCAGTGCAGACAGCTTTGTTGATTATATTGGGAGAGATTTTGTTTTGGCACAGCGTGCCACGCTGCGCACGTCTGATGTAGGCATGGTGTAACTGTAGGTTGTTTATGTTTGCCAGGCGATGTCGCAGCGTGCTGCACTAATATAGAATTCAACTGATGAACAGGTGTGCAACAATGCATATATCAGCTATTTTATGACGGCTTCAAACAATAGCCCTCATCTAGTCATTCTTCTTATGCTTCACTGTTTTGAGTCTTGTTTTGGTTACATAATGTAAATATTTTTCTGTACTGGCCTATCATTCATCTGTTGACTAATCCTACCTTTTGGTTTTTCTGTACTGACCTATCGTTCTTCTGTTGACTAATCCTACCTTTTGGTTTTTCTGTACTGACCTATCATTCTTCTGTTGACTAATCCTACCTTTTGGTTTAAGATGGGATTTTTTTATGTTAAAGTGTTTAGATCACTAGATTATGGTGATATATGTGGTTACCATGGTAACAAAGTAGCCGTACCTTGAAATAAGATTTTTGGTCACAACTGCCCATTACTTTATCACATAATCTACAGACTAGAGCTGCACAGTTTTAAAGAAAAAATGTGCTAATTTTCTAAATAATGTAATATGCGATATGATTCGAATTTGTAAAATTATATTCAAATATATTTAAAAACTGGAAATTATTTAACCAACATACGTTTCACATTCTTTCTGGGAACAGAAAGCATCACTAAATCTAAACAGTCCCTCTGCTATCAGCTAAAACTGACTATACATAACTTCTTGAAGTATTAACATGATTCATTTATTGCAAACTATTGCGATATGCACATTTGCAGTATTTCTGCAATTTCAAAATATTGTGCAGCCCCACTACAGACTGTTTCTCTAGATCTATTGTTATGTTTGAAACAACTCATGTTGCCACACGCGCTGCTCGTCTTCCAGTCTACTTAATTGCGTATGCAAATGAATCTATATATGAATCTGCCTTTGTAGATTTGGCCTTTTGCAAAGTAAATTACAGAGCAAGTAATTAGTTGTTGACAGAGCAATATCACTGAAGTCATCACATAAGGTGCTCTCAGGGCCGCATTTGATGTGTTCAGAATAATCCATAATTGGACAAGGGCTGGGAGGGATAAGACCACGTTATACACGCATGGACATGTTCTCTCGCCTCTGGTATGCTAATGGCGTAGGTTTAGCATAAACCATATCATCGCAGAAACATGTTTACTGGGTAAACTCGCATTCAATTTCAGCCCAGGCGGAATGATGGAGATTGAGAGATGAAAGTGGGTGGATGATGAATAATCTTGGGCACCACATGTATCACAGGTAACTTATAATGCATTATTTATTCAACAGCTGGACCTGTATTGATCCCTCTATATTTGTACTCATTCATTCTTATTTTTGAATGATGACCTTTTAAAAAAGGCATGAGGCAACAATCAGTTTCATAGTGATTGTCATATAAACCGGCTGTGGGATGCTGTTAAACAAACATTGCGTATTGCTTGAGAGTCCTCGTTAAACAAGCGTCTCAGATTGGCTCTCAGATTGGTGCACAAAAACCCATAATTACTCATTGAAAAGACAAATCGAGTGAACAATGTTGCATCTTTTGCTGTGCATGTGCGAATAATAAACGTGCAGATGTATTGTAAATATGTAGCCTGGAACTGAATGAACAGACAGCAGGCGGTTTATTGCATTACATCTTTATGTCTGTGCTCTCAGCCATGCGTTGGATACAAACATGCCATAAAATGTTTAAATGGATGACTCTGTAGTACTTCAGATATATAGGAAGGGCTGTTCAGAGCTATGCTTGGGAATACAGCCCCGTTATGGTGAAGTAATGCAGACGTTATTTTGAGTTACAAGTTAAATGCTCCAATATGCAGCGATCCCTCAACATACACACAACATCACGTTCATTATAGAATTCACCCCTTCTGGCACAACTAGAAAATCATTAACAGAAAGTATCAATGCAAGAGGCAACAAATGGCTTGTGCCTTTGAAGATATCTTCATAACACCTTGCTTTGAATAGGCTTTGTGCACTTAAAGTAATTAATATCATTCTATGTCTTTCTGTCCCATCCTTTAGCTGGCCTATTTAATTTATCCCATTTAGAATCAGTCTCAAAGTATGAATACTCTCAATTCGATTTTTTGGAGTCTCACAAATGTGAAAAGAAAAAGAAAGTCTGAAAAGAAATAAAAGTTGTGTTGCTGCACTTTTGCCAATGTGCTGGGATCCCTTGAAGGGATTTAATTTTTCCTCATCTTCTTGGGACCTTAGGACCTTTAAACAGAGCCATGCACTGCAAGAAGAACACAATTATAATTCAGTCTTGTACAGTAAATGTAAACAGATAGCAGTCTGCCTCACTGCCCTCCTCTTTCTCCCAAAAGGCAAGTAATGAGGTAGAATAGATGTAATCGTCTTGAGCGGAGGATTTTTTACCTCAGTCCTTTTTTCCCTCCTTTTTCCAAATTGAAAAGTGTTGGCTGGTCTACGACTAGGAGGCAGTGAGATGGACTTAAAAAATTTATGGGAGTACAGAGAATTCAGCGTAAGCATTAAAGTGATTTGTAAACAGTATAATATATAGCCGCTCATAAATGGTGGCACATTTTCATTTCCATACAATAGAGCTGTGTTTTGTCACCAGCTTAATTTCAGGTTGGTTAAGTGCCAGGCTCAAAGGAGAAGATAAACAAACATGGTCCCTCTAGGTACTTGCACAAGAGCAAATTGGTGGCAAACTTTGATTTACTGTCTTGTGTTAAATTTGAAAATCTTGAATTCTCCAGGCAAAGATTTTTCCCCAATTGTATTTTTTTACTGAATATTTTGAATATTACTGAATATCCATTGTATTGAGGGCAGAATATATTTTTTACTGATTAATATTTTTTATGCATGTGATTCAAAGCTTCTAGTGAGCCCAAACTCTTGTGATATGCTTATCGTGCTATTTTAGGCAGCCATTTTAAATGCATTATTGATCTGTTGCATTATTAATAGAATACAGTATAGAGATTTTTGCTATTTCACCTCATTTTTCACGCGAACTGACTCACAAACTTTGGAATGTAATTTATTTGAGTGCATTCTGAATGGACTCAAGTTCTTTTTGTAGGAGCTCTCAGACTGATGTATCTCTAAGGTTTGGCATTAAGCTTGTGCATTAACACACTGTCTTTTACCTACTTCTATTTCATCCAAGTCATTTCTGTTGTACTACATCGCAGCACAGTTTAGATTTAAAGCCCGCCTTGCTAAATTATAGAAGAGCTAGTGAGTGGATACCCAATACAAGCGCCGGTCCTACGCTCTCACTCGACGTATTTTGTTTTTGCATGACTGAGTGTCATAAACAAGTTGATTGACAGCTCAGAGTTGACACCTTCCACTTCATAGATTTCACATTGTCTGTGCATCGCTAAGCGAGCGGAGGAAGGCGAGAGGGAGCGAATGAGGGAAAAGTTACTCTCCCTCCAAAAATAAAAGCTAGAAAAGCTGGTTGTGCATTCCAAATCCTTGCCTGAGGACAAATTTTACGGCATCAATGTCACAACAGACGGATGACTTGTTACGGAGTCCCAATCTTTTTAGACAGTGAAGACAGACTCTGTGACTTCCCTTCACGGCTCTCTTGGTGATTTACGTGTGGTGGGGGCGGGCCATCTGGGATCATCACGTTTACTGCCAACCCAGGCTGGCCCTTGCTAAATGACTAACTCCATGAGATTGAAGTCGTATGCTAAAGGTCAAAGTAGTAGATCATGACTGCACATGGATGTTGGGAGATAAATTCCTGGTCTTAAGTAAATGGATAAACTTGCAATACTCTAAGGGGTACTCACTATGTTTTAGGCCCCATTGGAAGTTCTTGTTCAGTCTTCAAGGAGATGTCTGTGGCTAATTAGCACTTACACATTTTATTGGGAGAGCACAGTTATGTGTGTGTGAGTGCAAATGGAACAAACTGGACACAGTGTGGCCTACGTAGATGTAGAAGCCTTTGTGAGAAGCACAGCTGAGCTGCTGTACATGTCATTCCAAGTGACCTGTTCATGTTTCATAGATGTCAAACATTTTCTCCAATCATTTTTGGAATGTATAATGTGTCCTAACATTTGTCCTTGAAAACTTGCTCCCTATTTACATAATTTCCATTCAAGCAAAGAAACGTGAAATTTGTCGTAGATAATGATATGTGTTTTATAATTTTAAACATCTAAATGTGCCACACAAAAGCACAAATCAAGTGTACACTGAAGTGTAATAATGCCTTTTCCTTTCTGTTTTAGGAAAATAAATTTTGAAGGATTAAGGTCTATTCAGTGACCCATATTTTTAAAATGGGGTGTTGGATACAGTTTTTATAGGATATTGTAATGGGCTCTGGTGACTGTGGACGGAAGTGTGCTGGGTTACAGTGACACTAATCAAAAGAATCAGAGTTAAAGTAAGTTTACATACAGAGGGGAATTTGCTGATGTCTTGATTTTCTGCAGTTACATGTTTTTGGGAATAAAAATATAGAGAGAGACTAAAAGGAGAAAAAATGCTAAACGAGAAGACAGATGATGAAGGACGGGGAACCAGAAAAAAGTGTCATAATATTGCTCATTTGCTGTTGCTTTATTGTTTAATAATCTGACAGGAAATTAGTACCATTAAGAGCCTAATTCAAAGATATGTGGTAAATACCTTTGAATATTTTTTATATTAAAGTTATGCTTTTATTCTTATTTGTCTTTACTTGTTACTCAGGTCAACGGATTAGTGCCGTGATTCTGTGGAAGGATTTTTCCTCATGTTGTGACCAAATTGTTATTGGGACCTGTAAAAGGAAAGGCAGGAACACAGGGCAAAAGTGAGATTGATGAGTGTTTGGGCACTTTCCTCACGACCCTTTCGCATCTGCCAAGAACAAAGGCAGGCGAGTGTGACAGCCAGCATCCATCTCTCAGTCAGGGGCAACAGGAAGGGGGCACACATACAGGGACACCCCCACATGCCCTCCTTCCAGTTGGCTTGTGTTTTAATGGCCTTCACTTTTAGCCTGTCGTCCCTTTGATTAAATCTTGGTTGAATGTTATTTTTTTAGCATTGACAGTGTGTCATACAATTAAAGTATGGCTCAACCCTACGTCTTTTAAATAATGATCATGTTTTCAATTTCTGAATTAAAGTTATTATTATTATTTTTTTAATGCTTAAAGTGATTAATGACTGTGTCGTAACTGTCTGGATATTGTTAGGAAAATATTAAATATAATTTAAATTGGCAAAAAAATCAGTGTTGACAAATACTTTTATTATTACTATTACAATATTGCAAAAATGTATGCTATTAATAAATGTTTGAAAACGTTTAAAAAAAAAACAAGTTCTGTATGCACTGTATGCAAGAAAAACTAGTTTAGTAAATGTTATTTAATGGTTACACCACTTCTTTAAATAAATTTTTACAGTGGACGGTGCAAGCTCTTTTCAACACAGAAACAACGAATATTTTTTTAGAAATGTGGCACATGAGTTTTAAAGCAGATTTTGAAAGGATTTCTGGCCAGCTTGACCGCTGTCCATGGTGCTGGCTCTAAAAGCAGGAAGGCAGTGAATGCTCCTCACAGTGGTGAGTGGATGAGGCATTGTTAGAGTGCTCAGTCAGAGCAGCCCTTTTACCAGCAGCACAAATCTCCCTGTGCATGCGCTCTGATGTAAATTGCAGGTACGGGGGAAAAATCACAGTCGGCTGATGTGCCTGCAGTGCAGCGTAAAATCTCTGTTGACACTACCAATGGGCATTTCAGAAAGAGAATAAAAATGGATGAGTAATTTGTTGAGAACACGACTGTGTTCATTTTGAAGTGTCAATTCTTTTTGATGTGTTGTTTCTTCTCTCCATCAACATGCATTTAATTTTTATCACTATCAGCAGTTCCAGTTCAGCCTCCAGAAGTCTTCTGTGATTTTATTGGTTACTTTAATGGTTTTTGTTTTTTTTGACAATTGATGTGTAAACGAATAAACATCCTCCCAATTCCCCCTTGCGTTTATAATTACAATATTCCTGGGGTCACACCCCTTTTTCCTGGTGTTTCTTTGCGAACTCTTAGAAACAGTTGGAGGAAAAAATAATGATGATGTGCTTCAAAAATAATTCACAAGGCAGAGAAGAAGACCTCTATATTTATCTTCCCAAAGCGAGCAGATGAAAGTAAAATAAATATCAGCTGTGGGATTTTTTTGCTGGGTAAACTGCTTATTTTGCCCTTGGCACACACCAAAAAAAAGAAGCGCTGGAAATACAGGTGCTAAAAGAGTGCAGCAAGTAAGATGCTTTCATCATTTAGTATTTCTTTCATGAAATGTACAGTACACCTTAAGGGAGAAACAAAAAAGCATGCTCACCCTTTGTGTTCCTGTGTATGAAACATTACCCCATGCCTCTTGCCTGCTGTTTTTTAAACTCAAGACTAAGGAGCTGCATAGTCACACTTAAGCATGTGCGCACACACGCGTGCACACGCACTCACGTAGTCTTCAGTCTGTAAGACAAAGCAACTGCTTGTTGCCACGTCTACGCTGCCGTGATGTGACATGTTAAAACAGAGCTCTCTGTAATTTCACATTAGAACAGACAGCGAGCATAGATAGTGCTGCCTGAGTCCTGATACCCCCTCTGTCCCTAAAGCTTTTGTGGGGACAGCCAACAGACACTTCAAAGAAAAGAACATGATAATTGCAGCTCTATCAGTGCATTGGTCTCTGCCAAGGAGAGATGGATGAGTTATTTGCATGGCTAATGGCATTGTAGTACCTTCACATCCTTAGGGAATATAAGGGAATGTACATGATGGGTGACTTGTGATTTTCAAGTCCGTGTGCTACAGATGAACAGATTCCTTCCAGGGACACATTCACAAATCATGCATTAATATTATTGTAATTTTGTTATTATTAGCGTATTTGTATTATTAATATTATGTGTTAATGTTAGTTGTTAGCAGATCTGTGGAGATCAGATTAGTTCCTAGCACTCCAGAAGTTCCGAGTCACAGCCAATCCTAAACAGGCACTGTCCTGGGCCAGACCTGACGTGTTGCTTGTGATAGTGTTACTTGTGTGAAATCAGTGCATGTTTTAACAGGAGAGTTGGTAATGACATCCTGCAGCACTCCACAGTTCATTCAGTTACTCACTAAATGAAGCAGGGATAAACGAGACTAGGCTGAAATATGAAATTACAGCTGTATTATCTGGACGGAGATAAAACTCCTTTATAATGGGTATCAGGTTCTGTAGTTTGGATCTGTTTTATGAAAACCTATCTGTTTCTGATTTGATTACATTTGCTTTGTGTGGCAATAAAAATGCCTCGGTTTGGTTCCTTTTCAAGCACAGGTCTTGAGGTTTCTTCTCAGTAGGAATTAATCAGGTGCACAGGAAGGCTAATCATGTATCTAGGAAAGTTTCAGAGAAAGACATTCAAGGCACCATGTGGTATTCATTAGCCAAGTGTGTGTTATATGCTTGCTCTCATAGTTTTGCATTAGGTATTTATTCTTTTCTATGAATTGAAGACTTGTTTAGTCTGTAATTAAATGCATGGATATGTCATGTATGGGAGTAGCTGTAAATAATAAATAGGAACAATCGCTAGTTTATAGTCTTCTGAGCTCATTTGATCTCCTAATGATCATATACAGTGTAATATGAATGCTTCAGGTTATGTATGGTGGCATTTCTTAACCACAACATGCAATACAATTTTGCAATATTTCAAGACCAGCATGATAGATTCGTCAGGCAACACGCCATGTATTTTTCATAAGCACAATTATTACAATATAAGTATTACAATCATACATATTTTTTATGTATGGTTGTAATATTAAGGATCAGGTATCATTCATGAATATTTACACCTAGCTATTTTCCATTCTGTCCATTTTTCAATATCTGAGACAGAATGAATTATATATGCTGGAGATGGAGAAGCAAGTCATATTTTCTCGCTTGGGCATAAAATAATGGAGTTTAGAGTTATGGTAGCAGTTTGGGGAGACTGGTTACATGTAATGCATGTAATAAAACACAGACTTCAAAAAATCATAAGGAATAATAATAATAATAAAACAGAATGCTCGATAGATCATTATTTTTGGTGCATAGAAAAACAATCAACGTTGTTACTGTTTACATGTCGGGCTATACTTGTACTGCGTCTCATTTATTTTTACAGTGTGAACACACTACTCACATGATTTATGCTATGAAATAGCATAGGATAGTGCAGACGTCTGCAGATTGAGATGATTGCAACGGAAGGATGCCATTTAGTAATTATACTTTTGAAAAATTACATTTTATTCTTTGTAACACCGTGTTCCTGTAGCTCAACTTTAACTGACTAAGCAAAATGAAAATGTATTAAAAAAGTGCCTTTGCCTGAATAGCGTTAAATGAATTATATCAGTGCTGATAATGCCGATGATGAGAAAGTTAATGTCATTGGTGGCAGTTAAATTGGAGATGGCATCAGTTCTGAAAGCCCCTGAAATCGTTCCAAGAAAAGGAAATGAATTTTCTATGTGTATAAACACAATGCTGTCTTGCACCAGAGACCATACTAACCGCTGTGGCCAGGCAGGACTGCAGTAGCACTTAGTCTATGTTTACAGTTTGCTCAGTGCTGAACCCAACCCTACACTTAAGCCTTGCCTAATTGACCATTGAGATGGTCTTTAGGTTGAGGCTCTGACATTTTTGAAGCTGAGTGACACGGCATCTCTGTAGGAGATGTGGATCCTTTCTTTTCCATTCACAGTGGAACCCTTAGTAGACACCATCTCTGCCACTTGCCCTGACAAGAAGCACAATCATTAATTTGCCATGTAGGGCTTAACACCGCACTTTAGTGTGCATCCAGCAGGCGAAGGGGGAGGAAGGGCTTCTCATTACAGAGGCCCTGATTGTTCCTCTGGCTACCATAAAGGTTTTCATCTCCAGAAGCCAATGACATATTTTCTCCTGAACTGACAATAAAAGCAGCTCTCCACGACAGTGGTACAGGAGAGTGGTGAGGAGAGACGGGTGTAAAACCCACTGCTGTTTCTGTTTAGCTCCACTCAGGCAGCTCTGCATGCTAATCCGCACCAGTGTGTGCTGGCAGATTTAAGACTGCCCGGGTTTTTACTGTTATACTTGTCTTCCTGTTTCTCATACTCCTTAGTTTCATAATCATACGATTTTTTTAGATGAAAATTACAGGTGATCGGAAGTCATTTGCTATTTTCTTTGATCTTCTTTGATCTTTTTCTGCATTTGTGGAATGATCATAGAATTTATGATTTATTTATATGGATGGATTGAAACAAAACAGTACAAAACAAGACTTCTAAACTGTCACCCTATGTATTACATGGGCATTAAGAGAGTTTGGTAAGATAGTGATGTCGTCAGATGTTAGAGCACTGGGGTTGCCGTGGCAACTCATATAATGACAGACTTCCTCCCCCTCGCAGCCGTACTTTCAGTCGATTGTTTGCACATTGAGATTAAACGATCACTCGTCAGAATGGGACTGGCACGACTCCAAGCCTGAAATGTTGTCTGCACACATAAGGCTATAAGGTTGAACAAACAGAGGAAGTGACGTGTCCGCAGCACTGACATTTTGTATTACAGCAATATGTGATAACATGTATCATCAGTCATTTTCTTGAACTCATAAAGGGAAAATCACAGGAAGGGAAAAAAAGGCTAGACTAGAACTTTCCCATCAGAAAACGCACATCATTAATTTGGCCTCATTTAGGGGTTTTCGTAGAGGGAAGAATGTTGTGAAGCTGATGTGTTAATGAGATAGATCTTTCATGTGGAATGATAGGACAATTAGGAGAACAAAAGTGCAAGGTGTGACAATTTAAGTGTGTGTACTTTGTCAGTGTCTGGGAACAGCACCACTGAGACAACATATGCATAAAACCATAGTTATTAAGCAATTGCTGCATTTCTTTTCTTTTTTTGAAGCCTGTATTTCAAAGCTCATGTTGGCCTTGTTACTGCATTCTCAAGTGTGCTCCCACCTCGCACCAGACTGTATATATTACCGCTTCAAGAAATGAGAAACAGCAACAAAGTTGCCATGCAGCTACTGACTTGGGTTTGTGGAAAAAAAAGTTTTGCTGTTTTTTCCTCTGTTCAATATATAAAACAAGATATTGTCCAGATAAAAATATTTCATAGTGGCTATAACTGTCAAACTTCATAAAGGACAAAAAACATATACAGTATCCCATACAGCTATGCACCATATTCCATGTCTTAGAAAACCATACGAGAGCTTTGTTTGAGAAACACATGTGATTTACTGAAGATCTTTACTTCTGCTGGAGGTCTCAAATGTGGTTCTCTGTTGCTCAAGTTCACACAGCGCACTGCATTCTGTTCTGAACCTGTGCCCCTTCATGGCAAACCTGGCGCGATACATCTAAAGACGCGTATTTGAATTAAAGCGCAAATGAGATTTGTGAGCTCTGGTGGAGGGTAAGATTATCAGTGATTCCGCTCACACTAATCAACTCTTGTTCCATTTTGTGGCGTTTACCAGCTTTCCAATTAATTTTTTTGAGCATACTCTAGAGGTATAGGAGATTCAAAAGAATGCAAAATTTGTATTTTTTATTGTATAAAACAACCAACTCATAAAAACCTGACAAATGATAGAAAGTGAATGGAAGCGAGAGAAGGATTAGCTAGATCTGGGCTTCCTTCCCATTGGTTGGCAGATGTCCGTCTGTGTTCTCTCTGAGCACTCGGGGACAGTCTTGGCCTTTCCCTTTTGTCCATTTTTTTCCTGGCACGATCCAATTGCCTTCTGGTTGTGGAACTGTGACCCGGCGGCTGATTTCAAGTTGGTAACAGGGCCCTGAGGCAGGTGCGAGCAGAACGCTTTGACCCCCGTCTTTTACCACCAACATATAAAGCAGTGAATGACAGATAGATGTGAAACACAATCCAAACCTTACCTGTAAATCCACGACTTAGTCGCCTTTTACCTCCTTTGTCTTTTTGAGATTGAACATTTCAGCTGTCGCAGTAAAACACTGGTGTTTTGGAGAGAATGTGTTGCTTTGCACTTGGCATTGGGTCATAATTCTTTTACCTAACTGATCAGAGATCAGTCCGGCATGGACGGCATTGATCTGGTTCCGCTCAAGTGATCCCGCTCAAGGTATGAATGGAAGAGGCCTCACTCACTGCCTCTGTTTCTTTTTAGCTCCATACGGATTTGGATGTGGGGAGTAAGAACATCAAGTACGTGCTGGCAGGAGAAGGGGCGGGCACCATCTTCGCCATCAACGAGAGGACGGGAGACATTCATGCGATGAAGAGGCTGGACCGGGAAGAGAAGGCAGAGTACACGCTCACGGCGCAGGTCATCGACAGAGACTCCAACCAACCTCTGGAACCGCCCTCGGAGTTCATCATCAAAGTGCAAGACATCAATGATAACCCCCCACAGTTCATTGAGGGGCCTTACAAAGGTTCAGTGCCAGAGATGTCCCAAGTGGGTGAGTGATCTCCTTTCATCATCTCCGCTTGTCTCAGCTAAATTATGATACAAGGCCCTTTATTTCACAATGATAAAAGATAGACAGTGCATACAAGTAGCAGAAATATATACAGTGGGGTCAGACAGTCTGAGACCACTATGGAAAATGTGTCAACTTTTTATTGTTCTTTTAGTTTAATTTAGAAAAAGACTATATATCCTTATATACAATGTTCTAAACATACAAAAAATAATATGGAATGAAAGATTCTATTTAATACAAATGGACATTATGACATTCACATGTTTATATGTTGGTGTCAATGAGTATATTATACGGCCCACTGTTGGTTTTAGCTAATATTCAGGTCCGGGTTGGTCAGAATAGCAATGGCGAGTGATAAATATAACCATAACAAAGGTTCTCATTTTCCTGCAAAGCATTCCAGTGATTGTCTCCTGAAGACTGGCTTTAAATAGAGCTCATACTCTGTTGACAAAGCTTGAGTGAGTTTTCTGTGTGCCTTTCTGAGTCTGACCTTGAGAAGGATCTTAAGTATGAGTAAGGCTGTGTAGGAGATCTTATAAGAATGCCACTTAAGCTGTTTGTTATAACCCTTATGACATTCTGAAAGCAGTGTTGTTCTGCAGCGCACGCTATGTGCATAACATTTAGAGTAAAAGCCTATTTTTATCAGAAAAGTATGCAAGAAAAGTCTATTGTGTGTATTTCAACACAAGCAGGTCATATAAGGTCTCTAACATCATGTGTTGTTTTGCTTTGTGCTTTGTGGTTGAGGTCTTACGAAAGACATGTAATAAAGTAATGGAGGTCAAAACTAGATTCATTAATATAGATTAAAGTTAAGAGTTACAGGAAGTGCCATTAATGAAACGATCAATGTCAATCTGTGGAAGGAAATGCCACTGAATAACCCCTCTGTGTGGTGCTTGAAGACTTCTGACCCACGGTTCACTTTTGAAGTGTGGAATGCAGTCAGGGAAAGAGCTCCTCTCCAAGTACATTATAACCCAGCCATGTATAACAGAGAGCATTCTTGTTTCCTTCAAAACCCTTGACTTTCTCAGATGGCCATTTTCTTCTCTCCATTGTTCTGCGGCAGATTGTTCCAGTATACAGAACAGGAGATGCACTATAGGTGAGAGGATCTCTCTCTCTTCTGCTCCCAGACTGATGCACTCAGTTGAATTCCTCAGTGTAGTTTTCTGAGGGGTTTGACAGTGAGGTGTAGGATACAGCAGACGGTGGGGTGAACAGCAAACTGACGGAGGAGGGCAGGAAGGAGGGTCACCTGTGGGAATACAGCAAAAAGATGCCTGAAGTCGACTTCTTTCACGATTGTTCTTTCCTTTTGTCACTGCTGATTAATTAAACATTAGCTGATGTTCTCTTGTTTGCTTGAAAGGCATCCTCAATGACTTGTTTTGGTCTTATAAAGTATTTATGTTTTGGGAGACAGTCAGAGAAAATCAAAAGCTCTTTTGGCAGTGAGAGAAAAACAACAAACAGACAAATAAGGAGGCCTCTTTTCTTTCCTGCTTCATATTCACAAATCACAGAAAGTTTACCCCTCGTAACGATGTCACATGTTTGGCTTTCTAATAAAGGCTCTACCAAAAGCTTTAAAAGGATTTTGAAAGCGACAAACTAATGAAGTTTGTTTGGGATCCTGTAGCTCAGTTTGGAAGTTTGTTTATTATTCATATGTGTCAAAATAGCATTTATTTGGGCTTTAGATTAGGTTTGGAAGCAGCTAATTATACAGTCAGAATATTGATAAATACACCCTTAATTGATGAACATGAATACATTGAAGGACCTCCTTTCAAAACGAACCGTTAACTGTTACTTCTATTATGTCTTTGGTCAACAATAAACATTTGCATAGCTTTTGTTGGAACACAATAATACAGTTTTATTCTCAAGAATATAATATAGACTCAAAAACAATATAGAGGGAAAAAAACAAGGACAACATATGGTGGTTGTTCAAACTAATGCTTGATGAAATAGTTGTTTAGTACAACAATGGCTGATAAAAAATGCTGTAAAAAATTAATTTTGTGCTATACTGGAAATAAAACAAACACTAGGGAAGTTTTTACCTTTTTCTCTTCATGCATCTTGATCCATACTGTATTATTGCATATGCATATACCACACATAGATTTGTGCTCAGCTACATTCCACCGTGTATGTATCTCATTATTTGATCTGATAAGTAAACCACATGTTCTAATCAAGTATAAATACCCCATCAGATGTTACTGGCCAATGTATCAAATATATCTAAGACCCTCAGATCACCAAGATTGTAAGAGCCCAAAGAATAAACCATTAGAAATGCCATTTTGAGGCCTGACAAATCCTCTGCACCTTTTGCCATTTTCAACATTCAATGAATGCTCACGGACATTAAGTTTTCCCCTTAGAATGCTGTATGTATATTAATGAGATTATCTCATATTTCAGTTTTACTTCAAATAACTTAAGTCTGTTACTTACTAACGTTGGTCCGTCCACAGTGGGGAATTATAACTCATTTGCGTGGATTGGAAAAATCTCATTGGATTACTGCGTCTGTTTTTTCACTAATGGGGTCTTTGACTCTAAGGCCAATACAAGCAGGCAAATTCCCCATCAGGTTTTCAAACCATATGCTGGAATTACAAAGCTCGCTGCCTTCTGGTGCTGACAGGAGGATTGCTACATTGTTGAAATTAGCGAGTCTTCTTGAAGTGACTATTGGGGTAATTAACAACGAGTCGCCCAGACCGCCTCCCTTCCGCAGAAAAAAAGGTGTGAATGACAATAATTGCTACAAGGAAAAATAAACCGGGGAAAGTTGTTTTTGTCATCTGAAAGTCGAGCGTGTGTGAGGCTCCTGTGACGGGGGCTTCATTATAGAGTCGGGTAATAAAGTCGGAAGAGACAGATGGCACATGGTTCCTCTGCCCTGCTTGCTGTGTGCCCGCTCTCTCCTGGCAAAATGAACCCTTGTACGGAGACACAGTGCGCAGGAATGTGTCAGGATCTGCTAAATTGGAGTGCTGATATAAAATTGAAGTGACGTTAATAGATTACCCAGAGTTCATTTGCATTTTCAGAGTTATTACGAGCTCTGGTAACAGGGCTAACAGGCAAGGGGTCTGTTCCTCTAATAACATTTCTGATTATGCACGCCATATTCCTGGCAGGTAAAAAATAAATAAGGTCTTGTCAGGGGGATTTTTGACAATGATTTGGAAGCTATTTTCTGAGACATATTTATGGAAATACGTAACACAAATCCAACATACTGCTCAGCCTGGACGAAACACACACTTTAAGCTATCAGCCAATGTACGTTTACTGCCTGCACATTAATTTAATGGGCCTTAAGTATGCTGCAACTCGTTGAAATAATTTGAACCATTGCTGTGTGGTCTAATATTAAACCGTTTAATTTTACATTTATTTTATTGCAGAGCTATAAACATCTCCTCAGTTCATAAAAATTCCAAATAAAGTACAATATTACCCATAGAGATACCGATGTATAACTGTTGTTCAGTATCTGGAGTAAATTTATTTATGCTTATGCACTGTACATTCTGAAGTACATTCTCCTCTACTGTACAGTACTGTATGTCTGCCAGAGCAGACATCCTCAGCTGCCAAACCGGGAGCAACCAGACATTTTGCCTGCCTCAGGAGTTTCTAGATATGCTAAAATATATCCAAGAAATGTGTGGCAGCAGTTGAGCCTTGTGAGATATAAAAAAGTGCCTGTGTACCCTCGACCAAGCAACTGAGAAACAGTTTGTTAGCGCTGCCATCAAAAACGTTTTAGGTCAAGCTGTCATGGGCTTATTTTATTAAACTTGCTTTCCTGTTTGTTCTACTTTGATAGTTTAAACAATCAGAAACGCCCTTATTTGTCTTTACCAGATGCCTTTTAACACTACGTCAACCTTAGTTGTAGTCTAATTACAGAGGAGTTCATGCTAGCATTAGTGGCTGCTTTCATGTGAAATTGCTAAAGCCATAGGCGGTGCATACATCTTTCTAATTACCAGCTTCTTAATTATTCTTTTTTGATGTCAGTGTATTTAATGACTTCATTCCTGACAAGACTATCAAAACACATATGCTTGAAAATCATTTTAAGGTCAATAACCATCCGGATTTCCAAACAAAGAATTGAAAAAAATGACCAAAACCGTCTAGTTGTGATTATATGTGGTATAAGTTTCTCTCTTGATTTCTAAGGTTTATAGTTCCGTACTTTAGTGTGTAATCTGGTGCATGGCGGTGGCAGATGGAGAAGGAAGTGGGGGGTGCTGTGCCTTTAACATGGTGTGCAGCTGGGCCACTGTGAAGGCACATCTGCTGGTCAGACTCCACGCTGAGGTTTGCCCATGGCCGCAGCTGGGTTTGAGGGTCAGGGAGTTAACTCACTGCAGCCAGACCATGTCTATCTGACCTCGGAATATATGAGAAAGCAGTGATCAGCAGAAATGTTTAAAGAACCTGCCTCTCCAGACAGACTTCTTCATACTGCGTGTATGTTTGTGTGTGTGTGTGCGGTCCTGATATTCACTATGTTATGGGGACCAAATGTTCATGCAAGTGTAGTAATACCAGTAAATTTTGACCTTGTGGGACATGTTTTGGTCCCCATGAAGAAACAAGCGTATAAATTATACATATTTGTCTATTTTAAAAATCTTACAGCAAAAATCTAAATAGCAGAACGTTTTCTAAGGGTAGGGTTAGTGTAGTGGGATAGACTATACAATTTGTACAGTATAAAAACCATGTCTACAGAATGTCCTTGAAAACCCATTGTGTGTGTGTGTGTTTGAACATAAACATTAAACATAGCCTTCCCTTCTGTCTCAAAGTGCTTTATGTTGTAACATCTAAATTTAGAAAAGATTTTAGTCAAAAGTCAAATTATAATTTGTATTATAGATTTAACCACATATTTTTTCTATTAAAAAAAGCAAGCACTCTACTCATTTTTCCAAACTTTCTGTTATATGTCTGTGTCTGGGGTTGAGCTTGTTTTTCTATGCTAATAATTGCTCTTCTGTGAAAATGTTTCTCTTTTCCTTCCTCTCGATTCCCAGCGAGGTCTGACTGTCTCCATCCAGTTACTTTCAGATTTATATGACTGTCTTTTAAATCCACAGAGGTTTTGCAACAGGTGTGAATGAAATGGGTTTTCATTTGAAGTGGGCTTAGTGAATAAGACGTAAGCAATTCTAGCTGTGAATGTGTTACAGTAGTACTGGTTTCAGCACGTTTTCTTTGAAACCTTCACTCTTGTCGCCTGGACATATATCACAAAGAAAAAGCTTACAGAATGATCTGACTCCGCTAAACTCTGCAGACATGTTCAGCTGCTTATAAAAAGGGGATGAAAGTACAATACACAGTTTAATCCATTTCTATTAACATTCTTTTTGTATTCTTGAATGTATTAGCAGTGATCTACTGTCCGTGATTGTAGTTACAGTTCTGGACTGTTGTTTTGATGCTTATCAGGGTCATCAATGAATCTGTTGGCATGGAAACCTAACACCTGTGCTGTACACCCTCCATTCTTGAAGCAAACATAGCAAATTCACTGGAATTTCTGGATAACATTTACACCCTTTATTTTAACCCAACATGTATAGGTATGCATGTTTTTATAGTGCAAGAGTAATTGAGCCATCACCAATTAACTTTCTATCATTCAGTTAATGCTTATGTTCTTTGCTCTTAAATCTAATACAGGGCCTCTGCACTGGATTTAGTTTAATACCTCAGTCTGTGCTTTTCACGAGGCAGGAACAAAAACCCGCACATGTACAGTAAATGATGCCATTCATTGTGTTCAGCATAAGAGTGCATTTGATGATTATGTGGGAGCTCAAAAGAATTATGGACAAGAAAAAGGAACAGGTTTTTTTACTACTGTCTGCTTTTTAAAAGTTATCTCTTTTGCTGGCGAGGATAACAAAAAGATTATGGATGGAAATAGACAACAAATGATGAAAGAGGAGTGGAGGGAGTGTATTTTGCAGTTGGGTGATGAGGAGAGCCCATAAATAGCTCAGGCCGGCACTAATGGGCCCAGGAGGGTATTGTGTTGGCTTAGAGAGTGACACTGATGCCATATGACAGGGTAATCAGCGCTGAGGTGGACACTGACATTATCTGTCTCTCATGATAAGGGAAAGCATGGAGGTGAAGCTAACCTCGCATCACTCAGACCTATCTCCCTCATCCCGGCCGTGAGCTGAATGATGGCTGCACGCTATTATTCAGAGCGCCAGTGTATGAGACGGAATAGTGTTTGTAGTTTCACTGGGCCTAATTGACCTGATTTACTGCAGATTGGAAATTATCTCTGAACCAAAGCCATGACATCCAGCCAGAGAACCTTTAAAAACTGTTGAAGCTTAGCAGATTTGGAGCAGCTTCTATTCAGCTGTACGATGGACCACTAGTCTGCTGCAATCGTATTTGCTGTGTGCCTTTAAAAATACATGCACGTACACATGAGTGTGCATATTTGTGTGATTTGTCTGTGAATTAGCTCTTCAGATCAGTTTTAGACATGTGTGGGAGACCGTCTTACACAAGCCGCATCCTGTAGAGCAAAGCTGAGATTTCGGTGAATGCTTGAGCGTTCTAATCTACACTCTTGCCGTTGGCACTGCTTATTTATATCTGATACGACGCCTGGCTGCTTTCTCACAGACGGCCCTCTGTTCAAAATCTCCTTCATCTATTAATTATGCAAGAGACACAGTGTGGATATTTAATGTTGCGTCAAAGCTTTTTCTTTCACTCCTCACCCTAGGACCTTTTTCCATGAGCTGTAACTATGCTTCTATCTGTACTTTTCTCTGTGTTCCTCTTAATTTCCATCACCTTGCTGGCAAGCGAGTGAAACCTCTCAGTCTCTCTCTCTTTCACTCTCTCAGTCTCTCTCTCTCAGTCTCTCTTAGCACATTATTAAACAATGGCGTAGCAGCAGTGTGTGTGCTCCCCACAGGCATTCGACGTTGCCCTCCCAAATTAAAAGCGCTGATTACATCCTGTGGGCAATGCGTTTTTATTTGCTCTTTATAGTCCTTTTATTAGTCTATATTCTAATGAGCGGCAGTATTCAAAGTAAACACACAACTGCAGAGAAGCATGTGATCCGGCCCACTCAAAGTAAACATGGGCTTCTTTAGTGAAGGACGCCCTGAGCTCAAGTGCCTTTGTGCCGCTTGGGCCAAACAGTGTGATGCATGTGGAAACGGTGTTTGTTCTGGTGTGAGGAAAGGTCTTCATGAAAGGTCTTCTCGCGGGGGTCTCACCACAGAAGATTCACAGCGCCTGCCTGGGTTGGGGGGACATAAATGTGAGGGAAACGCATTCATCACTGCGGCGTAGATCTGAGCTTAGCGGAGCAGCCAATCACGGCTCAGAATAAAAGGCTGGGCATAAAAGTCTCGACTGCAAGGTCATTGAAAAAAGAATCAGATAAGTTGGAGGGATCAATTGGTAAATCTCCACTGCATGGAGCCTTTGTGGTTCACACAGGGGACTGGCCCATTTAAACAGACCTGTGTTCCACTGAACATCTCCTGCATGAGGAGCGCTATCATCTCCCTGTTCACTATCCCAAATAGCCAGTGGTTTTGATGGTTAACCAAAAGCTTGCATGTTTCCTAGTTGTTTTATTCAAAATGAAATGTTAAATGTATGCACAGATGTATACTTATGTGATGATGATATATATGATATATACTTATAAAATATGTGCAGCTGTATCTCCAGTTTGTCAGCAGACCTAATTTGACACCATCATTAAGAGCCAATCACTAATATAGGTGATGCCAAAGATTTTTTATTTTTATGTTATTATTTTTTTTTATTGCAGTACCAAAGAAACGGAAATCTGCATGAAGCTGTTTTTGAAATGTACAAACCTATAAGCAAAACTGCATCTACAACCAAAAGATACCCTTTTTAAATGCCACACTGGATCAGATACTTAAGCAAACCCATTTATTTTCTTTCTCATTTTTATTTCTTTTATTCATCATTTATTTTTTAACAAATCCCTCTAGGTAGTGTGTGCAGGTGTGGATGAGAGTGTATATGAGAGTATGTGTGTTCCCTTTGATGGATTGCTTGTCAGAAGGCACCAGGAGCGCTTCCTATGGCTCACTGAAACATTTACTCGCCAGTCACGTTCTCGGCGTTTGGTCTTACCATTCAGAATCTCGCAGCAAATGTGTTAACCCTTCTCACCCGGACCGTTTTGTCTGGGGCTAAAGGGTTGGATCGTGCGATTCCCTTTTGCTTGATATTACCAGCGTGGGGTGCAGTTCAATCCATCACTTTGCCCATATTGTGTGCGGTTGTCATGTCGGAGGTGACAGTGTTACCGTGGAAGGGAGATCAATGCCCTCTGCAACACTCCGTCCACTCCCACGTCCACCCGACTCCTTTGACCATGATGCTTTTCATCGTCCGACCGTTCTGTGTGCACAGTGATAGTTAGATGTCAACTTTGATGGCCCCATCATGCTTACAAGAAGCCAGTTACGGTAGTTTTACCGTACATCACTGACTCACCTTCACACCACACACATACACAGGCTTCCACCTGCTCAGCACTGCCTTTTATCGCCTATCCTCTTTTCACTTTTTCTGGTGAGGGGGAGCAGACTTGGCCGGCATTCTCTGTGATGATCACAATCACTTCAATGTGTCATTTATTCTCCTGAGAGCTTCAATACTTATCGCACTCCAGACACAGCCAAAAATGGAGCTGGAACATAACCACTACTTCAAGGCAAGCAGAGGGCCAGAAATATTCCTTTTGACCACATTCATGACATGGCTCCAGCCTGTCACACTAAAAACTAAACACACTAAAAAATGTTTTGGTGGCGAGAAGTATTTTTGTGATATTCCCTAAAAAGTATTTTTTGTTCCTTTTCAGAGCATGAACTGCTTTGTTTGGTCGCCTTACTGTCATTTGCGTCATTTCTAAGTCAGGATAAAATAGAAGAGAGCAGATCTCAGTGTCATGGAGCCAGGCAGATCTGCGGTCTTCTTTGGCGGTATGTTTATGGTTTGACAGCACTTGTCATGGTTCTGATAGAACTCTTGTCTCATTTGTTATATTTTCAGTACAGCTAGACAAACTTGAGTTGTATATAAAAGCATCTGATTTTTTGGAATATTGTGAAGATGGAGAAGATCAATGCTCACAATGCCCTTTTGACTTATTGGCCTTCTTAGTGTGACTTCCATCTTACTCTGTCTTGTTTCATTTAATTCTGTTTAGGGAACAATTAAATATGTGAAGTGTAGCAATTTGTCCGGAAATTACTTGACAGAACCATCCACAAATCCTGCGCACAATTCCTAAGAACTAATTAAAATGAATCAATGACATGCCACTTCAAAATGGCGGCATATGTCAAAGCCATCAAAGGACACTCTTAATTGTTTTGTTCCTCTGGTTCTTGTAAACAGCTTGTCAAGGACTGCACTCAAGCATCCATGTTACACGAGTCTTTTTTTATCCCTCAAATGCCTTTCATAAGCACACACTTTACAACCCTTGCCACCCCACTGCCACATTAACTCACCCCAGGCTGCTAGCATGTTGTGTTAAGTGTTAGTTGTCTTGCTGTCTTATCAAAGGCCATTAATTGTGGCAACAAAGTGATGGTCACTTACCCTACATCACCCTGTGGCCTCTTTTCCATCACTGGGTTGTGAGAGCACATTTCAAAACAATGACAACCACATATTGTACTGTAAGTAAGTAGAGTCCTTCATATCTCTCTTACTCTACCGGGTCATTAAAGTGTTTGTATCCACCTTAATTTTGATGTAATAGCATGTGGCGCCATTTTTTAATTCAAATGTGTTAGACTTCCGGTGCCATCTGTTTTGGGTTTTTAGCAGTACAGAGCATCTCATTATGCTGCCTAATGTTGCAAACTGGTATTTCTTACCATATTATTTGAATATACTGTCATAATTATAAACACACTGCTTTGTAGCACTATAAGTTGTTGCATTTTGTTTTTCTTCTAGTTATTTACCTATAGCGTCTAATGAATCAGAAGTCCCACACATTCACTGAAAATGGCATACTTCCACATTGCAAATAAGGTGCGTATGTGTTATTGAATGTAAGTCTGCCAGATGTAAATGTAATACAACCTTGCTTCAGTTAGTAAGGCCAGTCATGCTGTAAACAGAATGTAATGTTTTGGTTTAATCAGATTCTCTCAAAGTCCCTCTCCTCCCTTTACAAAAGCCAGTGTTTTGAGACAGAGCATGAATGTGAATAAACAGCCGTTATGAGGACAGATCAGGCGAACAGAGTGCAAGATGGGACTGCTTTATTATTTATATTCTCCCTCTCTAAGCCTCTCAGCAACATTCATGTCCCTTGATAAACAACACAGAGGAAACACCCTTTTCAATTATACCTCCAGCTGTAAATCATGTCGGAATGAGTGGCGGTCTGAAAATTACACCCTTCCATATGACAGGCGGGAAGCACACACCTTGATATCCTTCTCCTGCTGATAGCTTTTAGCATTTGCCGTAAATGTCCACCTGTATCGACAAAGACACAAGCTTTGCTGTTATGAGCGCAAATTGGCCGCAATCCAGTGTGTTTCGGCATGCCATAGTGGTCGTGTTGACTTGCCTGGTGTTCCGTGATTCACAGTTCTAAACCCAGACTATTATTCCTGCCGGTTGGTTTAGGCCGCAATTTGGGGAGAATGATGGTTCTTTGATGAGAGCCTTTAAAGCTGGTGATACATCTCTGACCAATGCATTTCAATCACTTGACTGCAGCCATCAGGCAGCTGGTTATATGGGTCTCTTATTTTAACACTCACATACTATTTTATTGCAGGTTAAACTGACTTTCTGGCTCTTTTTCTATAGTTTTTTTTTATTTTTACTTTTTCCAGAACTTTTAATGTTGCAAAATAAACATGCAATTTAACATCAAAATAATTTTGAGTTAATAATTCATGTTTATACAGGCCTCATCCTTCCCTTAAAATCAAAGTGTGTTTTTCAGTGTGGCTTAAAGGTAAGGTAATTTCGGAGAGGCTAGCAATAGCAACGTGGTTTTGAAAGCATAAAATCCCACCCTCTGTAACCTCCAAAGCCTCCAACAGTGTGCAGAGGTATGCCAATACATAGTAGGACATCCTATCATTGCATTCAGGCCAAATGCATTGATTGGACAAACTGTTTATATTCTTGCACCTTCCACAGAAGATATGTTTGTTTAAATGTATTTATACCCTTTTACTTGATGATCATTATCAGGATGTAAGAGACATACAACCAGCAAAACAAAAACATGTTTCAGGAAAAAAAATCGCCTAACTTGCCTTTAAATACTTTCTCCTAGTAAAGTTTAATGTGCTAAGATAATGTGCACTAGATGCGTTTGGAAATTAGCATTTATTTTGGCGAGGTTTTCTGAAGTATTTCTGCAATTCAAATTTTATTTGGTGCCACAAGTAGTGCAAACATTTTTATGTTTATAAATTTTAAATGTTACAATTTACAGTTGAGCAAAGTCTGAGATATCACTGAAATTTGGCATTTCAAATCCCATTTAAACCTGGAACATTTTCAGGGTTTTGAAAATTTTAAAGCAGAAAAATGTTATAATGTAATATTTAAGATTTTGCACAATTTCTTTCTAATGTTGACCACACTGACACATTGTACAAAAGTTCAAAATTTCTTGCTTCCTTTGAAACACATGAGATGCTCTTTGAAACATTCTTGATCATGCTGTGATAACATGGATCATCCAATTTTGAGGATTTCATCCTCAACTCGAGTGGAGACTCGGTAAAGCCAATACTAAAACGTGTAAATACTAAAACAAATGTTAATTTATCAAATTAACTCAAATTGTTTGTGATATAATTTAAATAAAATGTATTAAATATTTTATTGAATAAGAAATACAGTCTCTAATTGTGTATAATTTTAGATGTTATTAGATGTTTGTAATGTTACAGAGACTACATTTATGCATTTGGCAGATGCTTTTATCCAAAGTGACTTACAGTACATTCAAGTTATACATTTTGTCAGTACGTGTGCTCCCCTGGCAATCGAACCCTCAACTTTTGCGCTGCTAACGCAATGCTCTACCAACTGAGCTACAGGAACACTACAGGAAGACTACATGGTGCTACATTCTGAAACCACCTTTCTGTTGCTAAAGTTGCAATTGTGATCCCATGCCAGCTGTCACTGGTTTGGTAAATGACATCAGTAAACAGCTTCCAGTGGGAAGCTAAATGGTGCCATGATGGGATAGCCATTTTTCCAGCCACAGCTCCTGTATAGCTCAGCCGCCCACTCACAATTAGTACATTATACCATAAAACCGATCCTTATCCCAGAAATTACAGAAATTGTGTGAGCGATTGTGCTGCTGTCCATCTTGAATGCATTCTGGAGGGTATTTACACTTGGTCTTTTCATAATCGGATAGCCATTCGATCAGTAAAAATGTATGAAGTGACAAAGTGTAAATACCCCCAAAGACAAGAAACCTCAAAAGCTCTACTTAGGCTTTCACCAGCTTTATCAGATTCACTTACTGCACCAGTGACTGAATGTGTCAAAGCCACTCTGTGAATCTAGCCATTATTGCTTTTCAGTTCACTGGTCTTTCCAATGGTATTGCACCATCTTATGTGAATGATTGACTTGGATTCTGCTGCTTTTTGTGGGTTTTATGTTTTTACACTGTAATGGACTATTTCTTTCAAACATGCACCACTTATGGTACTTGCACTGTTGCATTGGATTATTCTGTTTATAAAATCCACTTTAAATGTATTTGAGAACCATTTTATTTTATGCAAATGTGTGTTTGCATAAGACTTCTCTTTAATTTTATATCAAATAATATAATGCAAATTTACATTTATTAATACCAATTTTTACTCTTTGTTGCTTTTGACTTTAACACTAACTGATGTTGTGGTTTAAAGCTTTCATTTAAATAATTTTGCAAGTTTATTAGGTTTATTAAATTAAAGCAAGTTTATTTGATTTTCTCTTGGGCCAGGATTTAAAAATCCATATAACCTGTGTGGTACACCCCAGTTCTTTCTTAACAGGGATTACAATTAATTCTATATGCGCTTTTTGTCAAACAAGCATAACAACAATTTCCTGACAAATGCCTTATATTTGCATATATTAATTAGTATTACCAATGCAGCCAAACAGTACTTGACTGTGTCTTTATTTATTTGCAATATCCCCTTCTTATTTAACACTCAGAATATTCGTTCAGAGCTAAAGTCCAGATAGTGATATTTTAGTGTTCTTTGAGTCATATCATTTAGAATCCACAACATTCTGAGACCTTCACTCAGTACAGAATAAAATGACCTGACAAGTTTGATTTTATTTCCCTATTCACACCATTCAGGAACTGTTAGTACAAAGTCTGATCGTGCTAAAGCTTCTGTGGATATGCCAGCAGATAATGATGCTACCACAGGAAGAACCGTGGAGAAGCACAGCATGGCCCAGGGCTATAGGAGCAAATGCACTGAGATGTAAACAGCTTGGAAGTGGCCTGGCCCGGGGACATGTGGTGGCCTGCTCAGGGTGATGCTTTCCCCATATTCTTCAGTTGTTTCATGAATATACATGAAACCCTTGTCACGGAAGGGAGAGAAGCTTGTCTCTGAGCTCAAGGTGTATGGAGACCTTTCTAACAGTGAAACATGTGTTTCAGGAGAACCTGCTCTCCCAAATCTCCGTCATGATACAACTGACAATACAGCATTCAGTGTTTATTCAATATCCAGCCCAACCTTAGTTCATAAGGAGGTTCGGTATTGATTTCCTTTCACTGTATCCATGTATGCAGTAAGTACAAAGCACAGTTTCCCTTTATTTTTTCATTAGGCCCAATGCCCCAGTGCAGTGTTTCAAGCAAGGAGTTGACATTTCTCAAGACACAAATACGATTTTTATGGCTGTTCTCTTTGAGATCACCCAAACAACTATTGCTGCTGGAAAGGCAATGAAGCACCCTTGATTTCCCAAATGTGATGGAAGAAATGTCACAATATTTAGATTAATGGGTGGCAGACTTGTATAAAGCAAGCTAAGTTTCATCCCCCAAACAACTGGGTCAATATGATCATAATTCTTTTTGAAGTTTGTCAGAGACCCTTATAAAAGATTTGTTTCTTTCAAAAAAAACCCTCATCTTCACTGTAATCTTGTATGACACTGTCATCATGACAGTTCTACAACTATTGGATACAGCCAGAAACAATATTTTCAAAATTAAGTTTCTGAAAGTATCTACCACCCAAGGGTGTAGCCAACAGTTTCCCACGAGTCGTGGACTTTGCCGTGCAATACATTGCAAGGACAAGCCAATCTGTACTGATTTGGAGCTCTGCCAATAGACAGCTCTTTAAATGCCTCATTCTTTTTATCAGAGAAGAGGAGGCAAATTTCACTTCTCCACAAGAGGAGGGGAAAGGAGCTATTTCATGGTTCACTGACTCCACTGTTTTTTAGAATGGTTGTCTTCTTTTTTTAGTTCTTATTTTATATGCTGCAAAGCTGCATTATTTGAAAAAAATGCTGCATGTGTAGATTTTTTTGCCGCTAGAGGTGGGGAGATAAAGACACCTCTGCCAATTAGCACGCTGGCCCTTAGTTGTCCTGTGTTAACACCATGGCCCATCTCTGTGAAAAGGTGGTCATTAAACTTATTAATGCGGTGTGCATTCTTTTATTTTCATTACAAAGTAAAAGCATTCATTACAAAATTTCATTACATTGTTTTCAGATGGCCTCCCTCTCACCGCAAAAACAGATTGTGCTCGTATGTAGATTTTATCTCTGGAAGTTTCCTTCCTCCCTTTTTGCCACACCACAGTAGTAAAACAGATTAAAGACTGCATGAGCCCATTTGGATGGTGTGCTTGATGTTTCCCCTTTATGTTTTAACAGCTGTCCAGTACACAGTAGCAAGAGACGTAGACAAGCACTTTATCAAGCAGCTTTCAACACTCCACAAGTTAACAGCAATGTCCTTATTAATCTCTTTGCCTCTGAGGCAGCTTTGAGAGGCAACATTGAGTAAATAAGGAGAAATATTCCAGTGTTGGACCAAGATAAAGAGATTGCTTTTATCTAAGCATGAATCAGCTGTCTAACTCAAAGGCAGACACAGAGTACCTCCCCAGGGCCATGCAGAAGAAGTGATAGTATGCCGTTAGAATGGAGATAAGGACTATTTTGCCATCGACTGTAGAACATGCATGCTGAGAATACACACAGACACCGATACGTACTGGTAATGCATTGTAATTGAAACATTTGATAACACCATGCAGTATGTCAAGTAACAGAAATCCAATTGACTGAAAGGAAGTAATATATGTCAAGAAACAGATATCCTACAGAGTGAATCGCTCATATTTCCTCGATCATATTTCACATCATTCGCATACATGCGCCTCCAAGGACGTGAAGCAACTGCCATTAATCATACAGAAATACTACAATATCACATCACGTGCGGGACTTAAGTCAGCAAATGTGAGGCTGGATTTTGTAAACAACCCGAGGATTTCTGATATCGGTGACATCTCTGTCCTGAGGCACTGGCAGTGTTTCTCCTCATTTTGTTACTAAATTTGGATTCAGAAAAAGAACACAATTTGTGTATTATGTATTTTGTGGTTTACTCTTAAAAACAGCATGGGTTACCAAGTATGAATGTGAAAACAATATAGGGAGAAGAGAAAAATATATATCAAATTGACAGTCAGTATTCTTTGTGAAAGCCTGTGGTTAGGGTACAGGGTCAATATTCAGAAACATTGCGTTCAGAAATTAGGAATCTTTCTGTATTGCATCAGGAAGATGTAGGGAAGTTCCTTCACTTGGACCTAAACAAGCTGTGCACGTTCCAGTCTTTACTGTGGACATTTTTCCTGCTGTTTCAGACAGCTTCAGGTACCTGTAGCTGTAGCATAGGCACGCTCGCCGGTCAGACGCTTACCAAGCTGTCAGAGCGCTGTGAAACATGCTTTACAAACAATTACCAAACCATCTGCACTGTCAGCGAGCTGTTTACCATTAGCGTCTCGGTTTCTCTCCTTCACTTTCACTCTCACTTTCATTTGTCTGTGTCTTTGTCTCTCTCTTTTTTATTTTCCTCCTTTCTTCTCATTTCATCCAAGCCATGGGTTAATGAAGAGGGGTTAGAGGAGGAGCGTGGATTGTTTGTTTGTCTGGCTTCCTTCGTTTTGATCTTGTTAAGTCCCGGAGCTGTGATGTTTTTTCAGTGTGGAAGTCTCACAGCATGGGTGAGCGGTTGTGCACGTCTGAGCAACAAAACACACTTTTATGAGTTTATTCTGGAGAAGCTCTCTCTCTGTGGCCAGAGGTATTATTGAAAAAAAAAATTTGTTCTCAAAGAAAACAAGTTTGTGAAATGGCCACAAAGGTGCGGTGAATGGAGCTAACCTGTTTATGTGTTCATTCCCAGTAAATCTTGTTTATTAAGATGTTTTTCTCTTCTCTGCTCCACAGGTACATCAGTCACAAGAGTAACTGCAACTGATGCAGATGATCCAGTGTATGGAAACAGTGCCAAACTGGTCTACAGCATTCTGGAAGGCCAACCTTATTTTTCCATTGACCAAACCACAGGTAAGTGGTTACAGCTTCAGTTATGTCACAGCAGTGGATCTCAACCTTTTTGATGTCTGACTCCACAACATTTAAAACCTCACAACACTCACAATTTCTATGCAATGAATTATTTCAGAGGTTGGCATAACTAGAAAGATGTGTATTTATTATAAATAATAACCAAACACTATTAGTTTTTAGATTAGGATCATTTTAATGCTTGTTTTGCCCTTTTAAATAGTTGTAAGTCATCTTAAGCCCTCTCTAGAAGTTTGTTGAAGCCCCCTAGTGGGCCCCTGGTTAATAAACACTGCGTTACAGTAAATAAATAAAGTAAACTCACATGTCCAGATGGTTACGGATCATTAAATTTCTATATTATTATATATTATTATTATTAACATTCCTATATTATGCTTACTCATGGCATGAAAACAGGTGAAAGATTAATGCCCCACATGTGCCAAAAAGAGTTTTAGTTGTACGATAATTTATTATCATCATCATTATTGGATGTTGGAAATAAATATTACAGAAAGACTAAATGAACAAGATCATTTTACCTGAAGGACGCGTATGCATGCAGATGCTGATTTTGTTCCATAATGGCGCGCAAAGTAATTTAGGGCTTCCTGATTTAAATGACAGGGCTATCTTTGAATTCCATCTGCATTCTGCCTCTTTTTCAACCTTGACTTTGTTTTTCCCTTAATTGCATTTTCAGATGACTTGTTAACAGTGCGTCTGTAAGCAACATGATTAAATAATGGTGAAATTACATTAATAAGCAATGAGATGGAAATGAACAGCGCGTAATTTGGAAAAACAACAGACAATAAACAAGTCCTGTATCTGTCCAAATTGTATGTGCATATTAAATGAACAGACTTTAAAAATAAATACTTTTTTCTTACGAGAACACCTTGTCGGTTTCATAACCCCCCGCATTTCAATCAACGTTACTGTCGGCTTTGTCTCCGAATGCAAATGGTCCAGAGAAGGTATGAAAGCCCAAATTGAGGCGCTGTGTGCACCGTTTGCGTGATTACTGAACACACGCAGATGGCTTATTCAAGTGAGCCAGATGTTTTAATGAATGTTAATGAAAAATAAGAGGTAAAGGGAAAACAACCATTAGAAACCATTTGACACTTTCAACACCTCACAGGAAATGAGACACGTTTGATAAATAAGTAAACATCATGCTCCAATTCATTATTTGGTTAATGGCTGGCATAAAGTAAAACAAAATAAATAAATAAATAAACTGAGAGTAAACCTCCAAATACCTATGGAAATGAATGTTTGTCTTGCCCTGCTTCTCTGATCACCAGGAATTCATTTGAATAGTTAATGATGAATTAGTGTGAGAACTGAATGAGGGGTGAAGGATGACAGAGTATTGACAGTGCGTGTAAAAGCATCAGAATCGATGTCGCACAGCACATGGCACACGCAGCTGGGCGTTCTACATTTCCTGATTCTTATTGACAGTCAGAGCACTTCACCTCTAAAAATGCATCTCCTTAGCAGAAATTATTGTGCTGTTTTTGTCCAATTCAAAACTGTGATCTCCATGACAGAACCAGAAACAAAGACATATAAGTGCAGCATAAAATGTCTAGCAAGCAATGCATGCACGCTGTGAATTATTCATGCCTAATGGAACCAGAGCTGGGTCTAAAACACACTTGCAATTTTGTCTACACAATGCCGCTGTTTCTAAAATTTTATTCCCAGTGATCCTGACCATTGTAAAATGTCTGGTTTCTATTTATTGGAGATGTTTTGTCACGTCCCCAAGTGACATCAGAATGGTGGTGATTTCCCAGGATTTAAGCTCATCACACGTTGAAGCAGCATAAAACTCACAAATTGCTTTGGGAAATGTCTCCCTAATGGTAAAAAACCACTGGGTGATTTGGGGCGAAACTGGGATGGAGATGAAAGGACAACATTAAATAGTGGAGAACTCTTTCAGACTCTTTCTGCATCTGTCTACGAATGATTTGGATGAATGGCGAAACATTTACAAGACGTGTAAAATACATCCAGGCTTTTGGAACACATTTAGCGAAAAGATATGTCGAAATTAAATATACACTGCTTTATTTAATATGAAAGGGTTCTGAGTAGGTTACCTGTGGGTGTTTTGGGTGTTTTCATTTTTTTGGATGACGAAATCAATGACTGCGCATATAATATTAACGATTATAAAAGACAGACAGCATAATTCACATTCCTTTGGAATACAAATGACTCCAGGTGCTGCCACAAGTTCTCAGCAAACAAACAAGCTAATTTGCTATTCGAAATGAAAGCATTACAGACAATGCATGGTACACACTAAGCTAAGGTGCCAAGGACAGGGAAAGCGTCGCGACCGACAGCAAACAATGGCAGACAGGCATTGATTCAGCATCAGATTTCAGCATCTTATCTGGAGATTGAAGAATTCAAAGTTATATTTTAAAACAGGGTCCTAAACATCCTTGGTATTGTGTGTGAATGCCTACCCTAATAGAACAGTACATTTAAAATCATGTTGACATAAGCACATGATTCCACCTTTGGGCAAACTGTTCACCTCTGAATCTGCAATGTTTGTATACCTGGATATGTTAAGTATCTAAAGCATCGTATTTGTATCTTTAGTTGTTATCATTTATTTATTTATTTGGTCATGACACAAAACATTAAATATATATTAAATTGCTATACGTCAGTTAATATGTCCGTTATGATATTATATTGTAGGAATCGTTAGGGTGGCTCTGGCAGGGATGGATCGTGAGATGAGGGAAGAGTATCTTATTGTCATTCAAGCAAAAGACATGGGAGGACACATGGGTGGGTTGTCAGGAACCACCACTGTGACCATCACTCTCACTGATATCAACGATAACCCACCAAAGTTTACCAAAGGTAAGAGCAACAATTTACAGCACTACAGTAGAAAACAACCTCTTTAGCATCTTCAGTTTTGTTGTGTCCTTTGGTGCCATAAACTTACAGACCAGATCTTACATTGTCTTGTACCGGTTGGTGTCTAAAGGCTCCTACGAGTTCAATATTCCTGAGGATCTTGGCATCGGAAAGCCTGGAGGAAGAGTGAAAGCCAACGACAGAGACATCGGGGAAAATGCTAAATCAACTTACAACATCATAGGTGGAGACGAGCGCGATGTGTTTGAGGTTGTCACTGATGCTCAGACTCAGGAGGGAATCCTCAGACTCAAGAAGGTAAGACCGAAAAAGTAGGTTTAATGTGCCATAGGGACTGTCTAACAGTTGTAAACTGTCAGTTATGGGATTGTCACACTGTGCTGCGTATTGTGAAAAATATAAAAAGTGGCTCATTACCGATGACAAATGACTGTTAATATTACGAAGGCTCTGCCTCTTGTTGTGTACTGCATTGTGTCATTCTCTGCATAAGCTAGAGTGCTTTTTTTAACCGGAGTGTTTTTTTAAGACGCTAACTTTTAGTTTTAATGTGATTGCAGGATTTTTTTTTTGACAGATTGAGGGTGGGCAGGGATTGGGTGTCATAAAATAAGGTGTTTAAAAAAATGCGTGTAGCTAAATGCAGTGGTGTCACTACTACATACTGTTTAAATAAATGCACTGAAAGCAGGCTGTTGTTGGGTATGATGTTGATTCCAAGTTATTGACACTATTTTGTTTATACCTTTGAGTAAATGCTGTATATATAGGACATAACATGAATTATGTTTGTGGAGATACTGGATCTGACTTGTTGTGGTACAAATTAAGCCCTGCATGGCTGATAAACTACACTTAAACCCCCATGCACATAAAATTGGAAGTAAAACTGCAGTCCAGGTGTTCTGAGATTTGAGAGCTACTGTAACTGTAAGCCCCTTGACTTGCCTGTGCTCGACTCTCAGTCCTTGTGTAGCAGCGTATATTTGCATATGGAATGGCCATTGTATGCAAATGAAGAACCCTTCACTGTGGATGAGAGGACAATGAAGCCCTTTTATCTTCCAGGGACATCTACAATGCAACAGTGCAGCCACAATGCTGCACAAACAATGTGGGAAAAATATAGGACATTTTACAAGGCAAAGTTCCTGCTCCTGTTCCTGTTTATAATGCCCGTTTCAAAATATTGTATAACGGTGACTGATACGCACATGCATATGATGTACGCAACATGCAATAAGTATAGTGTGTCCTGTAGGAAATTTAGGCATGATTTCCCTGAAGAATCAAACAAAATTGTGCAGATTACAAAATCCCATTTTTCAACTACCGCAAGATATTTAATTTTAAAGATATTCAGCAGTCCAGTTTTGCCTAATCAATTTTTAAATTCTGTGCGTACATTATCAAGTTAATACGGTCTCAAATAGGGGGCAGACAAGAAAAGAATCCAAACAAGAAAGAGAGAGAAAAGATTCCGAGCCAGAGACAGAAATAAATAAAAAAAAGCGATCGGGTTTGTCCGTGTCTCTCGCAGCAGAATGTGTAATAGCGTGCCTGTTATTCTCCGTCTTCTCATCCCATAGCACTTGGCCTGGAATCTGTTGTCTGCATTGCTAATAGCATGATGGATGGCATTGCATGAGAAAAACAGGCAATCAACAGCTCGCTCCCTGCTAACCTCTATACCTCCAGACGGTGTTGGAGTTCAGGAGAGCAGAACAAGCTTGTAAAGCACACAACCCTTATTTTTCCTCGATTTTTTGCACCTGCCACTGGGCTCAAACACACATTTTCCCCAGGCGCTGGGGCCGAGCCAGCATGCACCAAGCATCATCTGCAGCGGGTCGACCAGCGCAGCCTTCACCAACAATTAAAATTTAGTTTAACTGCTGCTAAATATTGAATGGGCATGACCATAGAGGCTTTGTAGCAAGGTTAAACATATTGATCTGATTGAGATGCCACAGGCTCAGGCAGTCAAGATACAGCTTTGTTGTAAAGGGATCCACGCTTTCATCTCTCCCCTGCCTCCCTTAGGCTGTTATGGGGGTGGTGGAGAGCGATGTTGTATGTCCCCCACTGCTGATCTTTGATGGCTCTAAATGTGCCTTGTATACACACTCTCAAACCATGCTGGGGGTTTTTGGGGTGAGTTGGATATTTTGATGTAGAAGTCCAAGGCAAGTACATGCATGAGCTTAAGGGTGAAACTGGAGGTGGGTGAAAGTTAATCACAGCCAGACAGTTCTGAATACATGCAATGGACACATGAAAGCACAGATTGCATCCTTTGGAAATGATAGAGGTCAGGGGACAGCCGTAGTCTCTTCTGCACAAAGAGTGCCGAAACAGAGACCCAGAGGAATGCAGATATGGCCGATGCAGAATAGAGAGTCAAATGGCATGCATGATTATCAAAAGAAAGAGGTGTTGGCATGATATTTTTAGATAGAACAGATTTGCAGTGTCTGAAATGAGAGGAGCTTGTTTCAGTCTTGCCAATATGCAAAGCTGCACTTTAATGGCGTCCTGAAATGAACCACAATGAAATGGTAACATTTCTAGGATGCTGGTGAGTGGAGTTTGAAAAAAAGTGCTGATGTATTCTTTCTTTCTTTCTTTTTTCTGTCTTCTTTCTTTTTTCTTTCTGTCTTTTATTCATCCATTGCCCTATTCATGCTTTCATACCGTTACCCTTTCAGAAGTGTTGCTTTATTTACCCATTTTTTACATTCAAGCAATAAAACTTTAAGAACTGTCACCAAAATTCAATAGTCTTGTACAGCATTGACCTTTCCTAAAGCAAGAAAGGTGCCAGACTGCAGCTTGTTCAGAATTTTACATCATATGGAAACTTCTGGTCATAAGCCCTGCTGAACGCAACAGTGTTATGCAAAAGTAGTCGGATCCTTAACCAATTTCTCATTTTTACATTGCAGATCCTACACTGATGTTTAGTTTTCTGTGATGTTCTTCTGGGCATGAATTTATTTATTACTGTGGTGGAAGTCCCAGCTAGTGAGGTGGAAAGCACACTCATGCTTACTGAACAGGTCTCTCAGAAGAATGAGCACAAGAAAAGCTGCAGGACCAGATGGAAACCCTGGGCAGATCCTCACTGCATGTGCAGACTGGTGTGCACTGGAATTTCTAGTTTTCTAGTAGTCTTTTCCATGGGCCAATCTATAATACCCACATGTTTTAGGAGATCCACTATTGGACATCCACTATCTAACAACAAAATCCACCTGCCGTAATAATTACCACCCAGTACCTCTCACCTCTATTAAGTGTTTTGAAAGAAGAATTTGGATAACTATTGTTTTTCCTCTGACTTATTCAATCCACTACAGTTAGGCATTTCACTTTAGCAGACCCACTGAAGTTGCTGTCACTTATATGCTGCACACAGAAATATCACGCATGGACTCGGGAGGCTGTAAATGCTGTTTGTGGATGGCCACACCTAATGAGGGCATGTTGCATGTATCTGCACTTTCTGACAGGGAGACCCCAGGTGGTAAGGATGAGGAACTGCATCTCACAGTTCATCATTCTGAACACTCATGACTGCGTGGTTACTTTGTTCCAACCGTATTTGTAAAGTGTGCTAATGCCTCTGCAGTGGTGGGTCTAATCACTGACAGTAGTAAGAAAGTCTACAGTACCTCTCTCAGGCAGAGAACCTGACATGCTGATGTAAGCACTGATTGTACTGTAAGCACAACTAAGGAACCCATTATTGACTTCAGTTACTTGGGTGTTCATATAAAAAAGAACATGGACATCTTACATAAACCACTAGTGAATAAGGCACCACAATGTCTTTACTACCTCAGATGTCTGTAACACCTGCTGAGGGTAACACCAGATGTGCTCTTTCCGAACACATGTATCAGAAGTACGACCAAGGCCTGGAAAATAGTATTCCAGCCATTCCAAAACTGCGGCCTCTTCACACTGCTGTGGTCAGGGCAACACTACTGCAGTCTCAGGGCTCAGCTACTTCCCTCAGGCAATCTGGATTCTTAACGAGGACACTGCCAAGAGACTGCAGTAAACCACAACTTACTCTAAAACACATACTTGACTTCATCACTGACTGTGTATCTGTCATGGACATTTACCTGTTCCACCTCATGCTGTGACACGTGTGCACATTGCTCACTAGCACAATATTGTATTTACCTATACAGTGAATATATTTACCTATTTTATTACTATTATTTACGCATGTGCATCTTCTGTTTAATTATCATTGTAACTTTATTCTGGTAAATTGATTCTCTTGTTGTGCTCTATTATGTTAGTCAATGTTTCAAATGCACAGTTTAAGCTGGAGTTGACTGCAGAAAAGCATCTCACCGCCTATGCACTGCGTGTATGTGGCAGATAAAAGACATTTCCTTTCGCTTTAATACAGTAAATGTGCGCCGGTCAGCCATTAGTACAATCTCTGCATAATACTGGCCTGCGTGCGTATGGCACAAAAGAAGTCATTATACAAAAATACTTGGTGAAAGCAGTTTGGCAAAAATATATAATAGTTACCAAATTGCAAAGTGGTCATTGGATGGAGCTGTTTAGTTTTAAGCCGTATGTGTTCTGAAAAGATTTCACTCACATCTCAATCAACACCATACCTGCAGTAAAGTATGTCGGCGATTGCCCAGGACTGTGCATCCTTTAAAACAGAGAATAAGGAACTAAAATGCATCAAGAGATTTGTATTCATTTCTTTATTTTAATAAAACCATCTTCTCACGCCATACACTGTTTTTGAGCCTTAGAAGCTTAGAACAAATTAAGAACTACGTTTCAGTGCAAACTGTGTTATATCATGAAATGGGTGAAGTGGTTGAGGGTCTGAACACTGTTTTCTCTTGAGTTTTCACTCTCTCTCGACATGATTGTGGTGGTAAGGGAGGAAGAAGGAGATAAAATGAAATAAAATCTTCTAAAAATCCTCCAGCGCGGCAGCATACAGAGGTACATGGGCTGTTCTCATACGGGTGCCCTGCTGTCAACCGCTGTGACTTCAAAGCTCTCTGATAGAGGAACTCCAGCTGCTCTCCTCTCCCAGCTGGGGCTGCTCTCGGCCCAGCTTCAGCGTCCGCCTGACCTCCCCTGTGGGACGGGGGCTTTTTTTGATCACATAAGCACATACTGTAAATTTTTCATTGTATCGTTTCTCGTGGACTCGTGGAGCCAGTTTCTCCTCGGTTTCTCTTCAGTGATCAGGTCTAGTTTAGTTTTGTCAATAAAAGTGCAAAGGGGTGACTCGAGCCCATTATTCTAGTAAAACTGTTGGAGTCTGAGAAAGTGATTCAGAACACTGCTGTATCAATCTGCTGTGGTCATGGAGAGAGTAAAACCCATGACATTTTTACGTGATGGAAATAGTGAGGGTGGAACTGAGCAGAAAAGCATGGCTCTGTGTTAAACTGTCCTTACCGTAGCATGTGGTGAGCTCTTTTCATCCTTGCACGTGCACGGAAATCACAAATATTTATCCTGGAGTACAAATAATTCCCAAATTGTATTTTATCTGCTGCTTCAATAATATTTTACCATTGGATAATTGCCTCAGAGAATGCATTAACAATGTTAACGTCATGGTATTGTGGGCGAGGATTAATTTTGTTTTCAGACAACACAAACATACAAATTATATTTTTTCATGATTTCTTAACAATTTGCAATGTGCTCCTTGTGTTTCCATTAGATTAACCTTATTTGCAGGCTCATTTAAATCCCAAACACATGCTGTCTCGGCCGCAAATTAATAACACATCCCACGCTCCAGGTAAAAGTGTGGTTATTGCTACTAAATATTATTTTTGTTTGGCCTATTATGGGGCTTGCGGCTCTTTAAATCTTAGCCATTGTACAAGTGGGAAGAGGATGGTGCAATTACAGCCAGACCTGCAAACCCAGCAAACTGAGTGTGCTGAAATCAGGAAACATTTGTCCTTGTTTTGGTGCCCATTAATAATGAACATCTTTATCTGTTTCCAGCCTCTGGACTTTGAAAGCAAAAGATTCTACAACCTAACGGTGGTGGCGACCAACATACGCGCCGATTCGATTACGGGCGGACCTTACATGGACCAGGCTACGGTCAAAGTCATCGTCGAGGATGCAGATGAACCCCCAGTTTTTACGAAACCCAATTATCTCTTCGATGTGCATGAAAATGCTGCAATCAACACAGTTATAGGATCAGTAACTGCGAAGGACCAGGATTCCACCCACAGCCAAGTCAGGTAAAGACATCATTTGTAGCACGTTTGACCTTGACAGTAGAACTTCTTCATTAGATCAAGAGCAGATCAAGATCAAGCTTCCACATCAATCTGAAACCCAAGCGCTCTTTCGCAAATGCATCCTACCAGCCATTAAAAGCCGCTGATGAAATTGCCTGTAGTGGTGCATTTGCATTCAAACTAAATGCAGCTCTCACCTCCACAGAATCGCTTATACTGGGCGAGAGAGGACAATGTCACAATAAGATTCCTCCCACTGATGTATTTCACTTCTGTGACTTCCTTTTTGAAAAATTACAAGGGCACCTTGAGTATAGGTTATATAGCCAATTTCTCACAGTCCAGCCAACATTCCATTAATTCTCTAGTGACTTGCCATGTTTCGGGGACAACACTCAACAGGTTGTGTAATTACATGGGGAAGTGGGAGAAGGGGGGAAATATAAGATTGGGTTTCAATGGTGCAATGGAGTTTATATCAAGTGAGCATTCCCCTGTGTCTGATATATTTATTTATTCAAAGAGCTTCAGTGTCCATGTCCTCAAGTGTTGGTGCCTTTTTCTTCTGTTCTACATACTGTAGCAAACTACATAAACTCTGAGCAGTATACATTACTTTTACATTTCATTACATTTCTGCATTTGGCAGCAGCTTTTATACGAAGTGTATTACAGTGCTCACTGGAAATTGAACCCATAACCTTAGTGTTGCTAGCACTGTGTTCTGTAGTTAAGCTACAGGAACTGTGCCTCTTTAAACTTCATAGTATTTATTTATTTATTTATTTATTTATGCATTTATGCATTTTTTTTTCTGTTGCTACAGATTGTAAGACAATCAACAGCCGTCGCAAATTCAACTGTTTTATAGTTTGTTTGATTGTTTGTTTATTTGATTGTTTATTTAAACATTACTGAACCGACAACTATTCACAGTGATTATAGATCAAGACTCGTTAGAATCTGGTTTGCATGTCTTTGCTTCTCCCAAGGTGGAATACATTGTCACGTTTTTTTTAGTCTTTGCCTCTTCAGGCTGGAATGAATTGTCCTTCTTGCTGTCAATCGCATTTGTGGACCCGTTGTTCTGACATTTTGGCTTTCCATACTGATACATTGCATTATTTGGATGATGAATTGCTTCCTTCCTGAGGCCGCTCTGTAGATTGCGTTAGGTACAACATGACAAGGTCCACTTAAGCATTAAGAGATGAATTATTTTTTCTAATGTGATCAAAGGATTTTTTGTTGTTTGATTTGTTTGAACACGATAGCATCCTTAAACGAATTTGGAGCCATAAAGTGGTAAAGGCGTGTGTTTTTCCACAGGCAGGAGAGTTAAAGTATTTAAGGGTAAAAGCCACTTTGTAAACAGAAAAACCAGATAAAAAGATGACTGACTCTATCTACCATGCTGCCCACACTGAAAATCAGAAAGAAATAAGATAACTGTACCTCGCCTCAAATAACAAGATTTCTGTTTGAATGCAGCTAATTGTGCACATCGGTGTGGCTGTCACGTCAATGGTGGAGGCAATCAAGGTGAAATAGGGAAGGAATGTAAAAAATATGGTGTAATTGTGGCTTTTTAAAGACTCTGGTAAAAAACTGAAAATGTCAGTTTTAATCGCAGCAGGACATGAAAATAGTCACTCTCAGAAACATTGTTCAACATCAGTCTGACCTCTTAGACCACCACTCTCTACCCTCTCTCTCTCTCTCTATCTCTCTCGCTCTCCCTCATTCATTTTAATTTTTTTCTAGCAACAACCCCAAAGCTATATTAGTGCATTGAACCATAAGACATTGCAGGTAAATGTCTCCCTAAAACATTGCAGGATTTCTCTTGTTATTGTGAACTTGACATGCATCAAATGGTACCAAGCTGTGTCCAAGTTCAAATTAGGCCTGTTAGGAGTATTGTCTATCTGTCAAAAGAAGTGTGGGTGTAATCAGTGGGGATCTTTTAACCTTCTCTGACAGATTTCCCTCTGGCTTCAACCCTTGTCGTGAAATCTGATGTCTAGCATATGCTAATACATGGTGGCTGCTCTTGATAGAATTGCATAGTATTGTTGTGCACTTATATAGAATAGTTAGTTATGTGATTTTACTGCGGCACATTGAAAGAATCTGTCAACTGGAAACCATATTCTACAGTGGAATAAACTGTGCTACTGTTCTCTTTAATTATTCTATTACCAAGCATAATGACTACAGGCTTAGAGAACATGCATGCTGTTCTTATTTAGAAGATCAAATCAAATGTATTTTTTATTATAAAACATTAATATAAACATATTAATTAACATGTGAACACAACATTTTTAGAACATTAATGGCGTCAAACTGTTTTAATCTCTTCATGATGTCAGATTTTTTAGCTTTCTTTGTCTGAATAAAGCAATCAACAATGTTCTTCATATATAATTATTCTGCAGAGTGGCTTATAATTATACAGTGGTATTACTTTTGATATTTTAATTAATGTGTAATACTGTATGTGGTTTGTGAAAGTAGGGTGATTGATGAAGTCTTTTTTTGACATATTGTATGCTCATCATGTATGTATGGGCTCTACAGCATGTACAGACCTAGAGGCCTCTAAGTGAAATTTCTTATGGGTTGGCACTAATGAATCTCCTTTTTTATAGATCCATCAGTCCTATAGATCATTCTTTTTCTTTTTTGTGGGGG